>CM060262.1:2292500-2295161 GCA_030684275.1 Acipenser oxyrinchus oxyrinchus
TGTGTGTGGTGTGTGTGTGTGTGTGTGTGTGTGTGTGTGTGTGTGTGTGTGTGTGTGTGTGTGTGTGTGTGTGGGTGTGTGTGTGTGTGTGTGTGTGTGTGTGTGTGTGTGTGTGGGTGTGTGTGTGTGTGTGTGTGTGTGTGTGTGTGTGTGTGTGTGTGTGTGTGTGTGTGTGTGTGTGTGTGTGTGTGTGTGTGTGGTGTGTGTGTGTGTGTGTGTGTGTGTGTGTGTGTGTGTGTGTGTGTGTGTGTGTGTGTGTGTGTGTGTGTGTGTGTGTGTGTGTGTGTGTGTGTGTGTGTGTGTGTGTGTGTGTGTGTGTGTGTGTGTGTGTGTGTGTGTGTGGTGTGTGTGTGTGTGTGTGTGTGTGTGTGTGTGTGTGTGTGTGTGTGTGTGTGTGTGTGTGTGTGTGTGTGTGTGTGTGTGTGTGTGTGTGTGTGTGTGTGTGTGTGTGGTGTGTGTGTGTGTGTGTGTGTGTGTGTGTGTGTGTGTGTGTGTGTGTGTGTGTGTGTGTGTGTGTGTGTGTGTGTGTGTGTGTGTGTGTGTGTGTGTGTGTGTGTGTGTGGTGTGTGTGTGTGTGTGTGTGTGTGTGTGTGTGTGTGTGTGTGTGTGTGTGTGTGTGTGTGTGTGTGTGTGTGTGTGTGTGTGTGTGTGTGTGTGTGTGTGTGTGTGTGTGTGTGTGTGTGTGTGTGTGTGTGTGTGTGTGTGTGTGTGTGTGTGTGTGTGTGTGTGTGTGTGTGTGTGTGTGTGTGTGTGTGTGTGTGTGTGTGTGTGTGTGTGTGTGTGTGTGTGTGTGTGTGTGTGTGTGTGTGTGTGTGTGTGTGTGTGTGTGTGTGTGTGTGTGTGTGTGTGTGTGTGTGTGTGTGTGTGTGTGTGTGTGTGTGTGTGTGTGTGTGTGTGTGTGTGTGTGTGTGTGTGTGTGTGTGTGTGTGTGTGGGTGTGTGTGTGTGTGTGTGTGTGTGTGTGGTGTGTGTGTGTGTGTGTGTGTGTGTGTGTGTGTGTGTGTGTGTGTGTGTGTGTGTGTGTGTGTGTGTGTGTGTGTGTGTGTGTGTGTGTGTGTGTGTGTGTGTGTGTGTGTGTGTGTGTGTGTGTGTGTGGTGTGTGTGTGTGTGTGTGTGTGTGTGTGTGTGTGTGTGTGTGTGTGTGTGTGTGTGTGTGTGTGTGTGTGTGTGTGTGTGTGTGTGTGTGTGTGTGTGTGTGTGTGTGTGTGTGTGTGGTGTGTGTGTGTGTGGTGTGTGTGTGTGTGTGTGTGTGTGTGTGTGGTGTGTGTGTGTGTGTGTGTGTGTGTGTGTGTGTGTGTGTGTGTGGTGTGTGTGTGTGTGTGTGTGTGTGTGTGTGTGTGTGTGTGTGTGTGTGTGTGTGTGTGTGTGTGTGTGTGTGTGTGTGTGTGTGTGTGTGTGTGTGTGGGTGTGTGTGTGTGTGTGTGTGTGTGTGTGTGTGTGTGTGTGTGTGTGTGTGTGTGTGTGTGTGTGTGTGTGTGTGTGTGTGTGTGTGTGGGTGTGTGTGTGTGTGTGTGTGTGTGTGTGTGTGTGTGTGTGTGTGTGTGTGTGTGTGTGTGTGTGTGTGTGTGTGTGTGTGTGTGTGTGTGTGTGTGTGTGTGTGTGGGTGTGTGTGTGTGTGTGTGTGTGTGTGTGTGTGTGTGTGTGTGTGTGTGTGGTGTGTGTGTGTGTGTGTGTGTGTGTGTGTGTGTGTGTGTGTGGTGTGTGTGTGTGTGTGTGTGTGTGTGTGTGTGTGTGTGTGTGTGTGTGTGTGTGTGTGTGTGTGTGTGGTGTGTGTGTGTGTGTGTGTGTGTGTGTGTGTGTGGGTGTGTGTGTGTGTGTGTGTGTGTGTGTGTGTGTGTGTGTGTGTGTGTGTGTGTGTGTGTGTGTGTGTGTGTGTGTGTGTGTGTGTGTGTGTGTGTGTGTGTTAGGGTGTGTGTGTGTGTGTGTGTGTGGGTGTGTGTGTGTGTGTGTGTGTGTGTGTGTGTGTGTGTGTGTGTGTGTGTGTGTGTGTGTGTGTGTGTGTGTGTGTGTGTGTGTGTGTGTGTGTGTGTGTGTGTGTGTGTGTGTGTGTGTGGTGTGTGTGTGTGTGTGTGTGTGTGTGTGTGGTGTGTGTGTGTGTGTGTGTGTGTGTGTGTGTGTGGGTGTGTGTGTGTGTGGTGTGTGTGTGTGTGTGTGTGTGTGTGTGTGGTGTGTGTGTGTGTGTGTGTGTGTGGTGTGTGGTGTGTGTGTGTGTGTGGGTGTGTGTGTGTGTGTGTGTGTGTGTGTGTGTGTGTGTGTGTGTGTGTGTGTGTGTGTGTGTGTGTGTGTGTGTGTGTGTGGTGTGTGTGTGTGTGTGTGTGTGTGTGTGTGTGTGTGTGGGTGTGTGTGTGTGTGTGTGTGTGTGTGTGTGTGTGTGTGTGTGTGTGTGTGTGTGTGTGTGTGTGTGTGTGTGTGTGTGTGTGTGTGTGTGTGGGTGTGTGTGTGTGTGTGTGTGTGTGTGTGTGTGTGTGTGTGTGTGTGTGTGTGTGTGTGTGTGTGTGTGTGTGGTGTGTGTGTGTGTGTGTGTGTGTGTGTGTGTGTGTGTGTGTGTGTGTGTGTGTGTGTGTGTGTGTGTGTGTGTGTGTGTGTGGTGTGTGTGTGTGTGGTGTGTGTGTGTGTGTGTGTGTGTGTGTGTGTGTGTGTGGTGTGTGTGTGTGTGTGTGTG
>CM060262.1:2298161-2445661 GCA_030684275.1 Acipenser oxyrinchus oxyrinchus
GTGTGTGTGGGTGTGTGGTGTGTGGGTGTGTGTGTGTGTGTGTGGGTGTGTGTGGTGTGTGTGTGGGTGTGTGTGTGGGTGTGTGGTGTGTGTGTGGTGTGTGGTGTGTGTGTGGTGTGTGTGTGTGTGTGGGTGGGTGTGTTTGTTTAGTGCTTGCATTATACAGAATATGTATTCATTTAAAATGCGTTAAGGAGGCCAGGTTTGCAGCAGCTTTCGCACAGACACCCTCGTTGGCAGAACAGCCACTGGAAACAAACCCCTTTTGTTTTTAAAAGCTGATAAACATCTGTGGTTCACATGACATCATCCACAGCAGTCATACAAACAGAAACATTTCAAAACAATTATTGTACAGCCAGGAGACGAAAACAGCTTTTTGTAAAATGTTAAAAAAAATTAAAAAATAAATAAACAAAAAAAAAAACCTAATCTGATGAAGCCTGAGGACAGGAACACATTTCAAACACATCTCAAGCAGCTGTTGAAATGTGTGCCTTTACAAAGCATATCAAATGCACATACTGGAGTAGGCTGAAGAATGGTCCCTTCAAGAGATAACATAATGGGGATGTAAAATGATGTAAAAAATAGAAGATTCCTTAAAAGCTAATATCACACCATTAATATGGAGCTTCTACCCCTATCACATGTTGGGAGAGTAAATTCAAGGGTTGTTCTGGAGGACTATGTTATCCTGTGAAGCAAAGTTGCTCCCTAGAATAACCCAAAAGGAATCAAGAGTCTCTTCCTTATGAAGCTTCAGTAATGTGTGCAGTCTTGGAAATGAGGGAGGAAGATCCTACTGTCCTCCTGTTATCAAGCTATCAGTGCTATTAAAGGAGCATCTATTTTCTTTGTCCAGTCCATAAGTTGAATATGGGTAGTGTGATAAAGACATGCATTGAGGGATTTTAAAGTATATGTCTGAATTACATCAATTGGCAGCATAAGTAACTGACAGCATAGCCACGGCAAAGAGATCTTGGAAGGAATGAAAGGTTCCATTAGGAGGTGTTTGGGACCTTTTCCCATACAGGTTCAGGCTAGCCACTGGAAAAAGGTACTTTGCTCCTGTGCGATGTGCGGGAGATTAATCATCTCTGTGATAAATGCTGCAGATCGCTTACCTCAGATTCAGTGACACATGCTGAAGATGGATTAGCATCAGTGAGGCCAGACCTTGACCCTTCACTGACACTGAGCTGGGGAATCTAGGATAGGCTGCCACGTACAGCAGCTCAACCGAGGAGTCCCAACCTTCGCAGTATCCAGCCTTTCATCCTGAATTCCACACACAAGCACGTCCCAACAGAGCAAACAGTGCAGGTGGCTCCCGCTGGCTCTTTTGGTGCTGTGTGCAGAAGCTGCAATATCTGTTTTTGTGTGTGTTTTTAATTGCTGGAGATCCTATGATGGACATTGAATGCTGAAAAGCAGAATCAGAAATCTGTGCTTAATTATGTTTTGTACTTTGTTTTACTATACTTTCCTGGTGCTGTATACAAACATAACAAAATAATTTATAAGAGGTTCTAATTCTAACTCTATCCAAACCCTAAACCCTAATCCCTAACCCTAAACCATAATCCCTAACCCTAAACCTAACCCTAACCCTAACCCTACCATTGACTAATTGACATCGGTGCAGAAGATGGACAAACACTCTTTACCTAGTGCAGAAAGACGGGCCAATGTAAAATTAGGGTTTAGGGTTTGGATAGAGTTAGAGTTATAACCTCTTTGTTATAACAAAAAGGTTTTTGTTTTTTTTGTTGTCATTTTGCTCACTTGACTGTTACCATGTTTGTGGTACATGGCCAATCTCGGACTGCACTTTTACATGCTAAATGGTTGTGGGATTGTCTTTTAATTTCCAGCTATCTCTAAAGGAGTAAAAGGGCTAATCCCACTGATGTATTGTTAATCTTCATGCTCCGTGCTTGGTTTCGATAAGCCCTTCAGTGTAGCCTCAGCCCCTGTTCTGAGCAGTGAAACCAGGAGCTCAGCTGTGCTTCAGAATGGTTTTCAGAGGAATGTCATTCAGGTAAAGCTGATAGGACTGAGCTGCCCGGACTCGCTGGGGCTGTCAGTTGTTCGTTTTTCTTTTGTTTTTATTTACCTTTTCCTTTTACGGACACACTTTCTCGTCCTTAAACTTTGTTGCATTCGGTTCAATCCACACACTCTGCATTGCATTGTTATACATTAGCAGTGTGTGTGGAGTAGTGGTTAGGGCTCTGGGCTCTGGACTCTTGACTGGAGGGTCGTGGGTTCGATCCCAGGTGGGGGATACTGCTGCTATACCCTTGAGCAAAGTACTTAACCTAGATTGCGCCAGTAAAAATCCAACTGTATAAATGGGTAATTGTATGTAAAAATAATGTCATTGTACGTGAAAATAATGTGATATTTTGTAACAATTGTAAGTCGCCCTGGATAAGGGTGTCTGCTAAGAAATGAAAATGCAAGCATGACAAAGTCATAATAAACTTTTATGTGTTCATTTTCATTTGAAGGACAATGTAAAATAACTACAGTATGGTAAACATCAATGTTTAACAATGATAGTTTGCTACAGTATATACATATAGAGATATTTAAGGAATTCAGGAATTAGCAAGTGTTATGCTGTCCTTGTATAAAGCCAAACCTAGAAGACTTACCTTGCTCTGCCCCAACAGCCCTACAAACCTTTACAGGATGAGAATTCACAGAGCTGAAACCCACCATACCAGGCTTTAATCCTTCAAGGGAGAGCATTGCCTTGCTGGGAGAAGATGATATTAGTTTGTCTCTTTAAGGGGGTGGGGGGGGAAGGGGGCACTCGTGCTGTATGGAGGTTATTTTTTATAGGTTTTCTTGTACCGTATTGATGTTTGGATGTTTGTTTGGATGAAAACTTTTGTTGAGATTGATTGAAAAAATAATGTTGGGGAAATGAAAGCTGCGCTGTTGCAGACGGTTATACTGAAAAGAACAACTACTTGGCCTTCATTTCACACACCTTTTATAAATGTAAAGATGTTCAGCATTTAAGTATGAACTCTGCAATTTCCACAAATCCTTAATGGGGATAAAATGGGTTCCACATCTGATTGGATCCTTTATCAATACGTTAAAAATCTGTGAATCTAACCTCTATACAGACTCAGTGTGTTACAGCCCAGTACACACTGGAAAGCTTCATTAATTCGTATTCCCCTACCTCCCAGTCCCCACCTCCAACATACCGGGCTGTGTCTGTGTTCTCACCTCTGGCTTGCCTCTGCTCTCCAATTCTCCAGCTCCAGATTGACAGCATGTTTTCCTCATTAATGGCTAGCTTGCCCTGTCGACAGGGTTTAAACCATCACCCAGTACCGGCAGCAATGAAGTCTTTGTGTGAATCTGATTAGGACCTGGAATCTGGGAGCTCCCCAGGTGCTTAGGCTATTACCAGGGGCCGGATGGACAAAGAAAATAATAAAGCCGTGAAAAATCAACAAAATTCAAAACCCGATCTACCCCTTGGTGAAAAACAGGTAGCCGTGAAATGTGAATAGATTGCAAATGCTGGTAGGAGTTTGGTAGGGGAGGTGTAAGTGTGGGGGGAGGGTGGGGGTTGTTAACTTTGTTAATGTCCAGGAGGGGAGAATTTAAGACTTCAATGGGTATTTACAGACAGGCGTCTCCAAAACCATCTCAAAAACCAATATTGACAGAAGCCCTGCTGGGTATTATCCTGGAGCCGCAGGAGCGAGGGCAACAATGGGACCCCCACCCCAGGACAGGATGCACTCCCCCTGGCCGCCGCAGTCACACTCTCCCCCTTCACTCTCCTCTCCCCGGGAGCAAGCAGCTTTGAAGCCGTCTGAGCTAGAATAAAGTACATCTCTTTAGATTAACTATGGGGACACTATTGCAAACAATGCATTAGCTTAGTAAACACAAAGGCACACACCAGCCAACACCATGTATGGATCATGACTGAATATGCAGTTAACATGCAGAATAATGTATATATCTCACCGGTACCACTCTGTGACTAATACTACCCACTCTAACACTGTCTTGACAGGTCTGTGGGTCTCAGTTTCCCTGGCCAGCATAACGCCTTGCTCACACGTCAGATAGGGTTACGTTTTTCAACCATAAAGATACTGTTACTCTGCAGGTGTCCCATCAAAGTGTGGCAGCAGCAGTTCTTACCTCGGCTGCGGATAGTCCTGCCCGTAAATGACTAAGTTATTGCCTCATTTATCAGACGCGCTGGTCTGGATTAAAGGACACGTGTGGGGAGTCTGGGAGGAGATCTAACTATGTCTGCCTTGTGTAACCTGAGCGCCCTCTGACTTCTCCTCCAGCCTGTAACTGGAAATGTGTTTATCATACAGCCTGCGGCAAGATCACTGCTGACTGAAACCAGGGGAGGGGGGGGTCCACAGCTGTACTCTGCTCTGTGAATCTGTCTCATTTTTAACCTCTGTAGAGAATCAGCCTTCTGTATGTAGAATGTAGAATTTTGCCCCTGTGTAATACAAATTGTTTTTGCAAAAGACAAACTGGTTGCAACCTACTGTTTCAACTAGAAGTCTTTTTCAATGTCTTCAAAATGTTGAAGACATTGAAAAATAATTTGTCAAATTTGACAACATTGAAAAAGACAACTAGTCAAAATGTTTGTTGTTGAATTGTTGTTTCTTTTGGTGTGTCTATGTCAGTATGAAGGCATGTCAAAGCAATGAGGGTTTCCTCATGCAAAACTGCTGTGTGTGTAGGAGCTTCTAAAGGAACCTGAATTATTCTTTATAATGAACAGGCCTGATATTGTCAGGGCTGTCTGTGTCTCCAGACCCGTATTCGTATACTTTAGAGATGACATTGTTGCAGTGTGACTCGGCTGAGCTGCCAGCCTGCCAAGTGAGCGAGGAGCGACTGCAGGCTGTCTGCATGTAGTAACCTGAGCCACTTCGTTTTGATCTCTGGATTGTTTGAAACTTATATGGGCCGCTCTCGCAGTCCAGCCGACAGCGAGTTTCCAGCACGCAGTTTTAGATCAAGATGAGGTGTTTAAAGAGACAGTGGTGCCCCCACAGCTGCCTGCCATACTCAATCCCTGTTGCATGTGACAAGCAAGCGCTGGAAGGTATAAAGCTATTCAGCTGTCTGGCTTTTATTAAAAGGGCCGTGTCAGCCCCCTCCTTTCACCATCACCAAAGCCCCCTTGAGTAGTTGTAAATTAAAATGATTATTTTTATGTTTTCTTCTTCCTGGAAGTTAGTTGTGCCGGTGTTGTGCCGGTGTTCTGCCCTTTTTTGCCACCTGTCACTTTTTGCTTCCTTCGGGAACTGTGCATGCTCTGCGCATGCTCTTTTGCTACCTTTGCACACTGTGCATGCTCAACACTTCTACTATGCCAGAAATAGCTACCCAACCCAACCAAGAGACAAAAAAGATTTAGAAGGTAAGATACTTTAACTTGATAGTTACTGCACTCAAACTAAGCAGATCTTAGGCAGGGAGACATATTCTGGCAATATACCAGCATATCTCACAAAACATCATTTTTATTTTCTATGTTTTTTTATATCAGTAGCTGTGTTGGTTTTCAGCTGGCCATAGATGTTCAAGAGAATGAGATGATGGTTTAAACATGCTAACATTGTGGGCATTGCCTTTATTACTATGAATGTATGGCTGTAAACACTGATCTGAGTGATCTAAAGCTGTAAGGAGCTGGATCAGCTCCTGCTGCTAGATAGGAGGAAATCTTATACAGTCCCTGGCAAATCAGTGCTGACATTATTGGCTGTGCATGAAATCATAACCTCTAGCGATGTCTTAATGATGATTCACCTATGACAAATCTGGAAAAAGATGGGGAGGGTATGGGGTCTGGAAAACAATAGAAGGTTTATGCAAAAATGCCAGGAGCAAGTACTTTGAAAAATAAAATAAATGGAAGAAAGCAATACGTAATGTGTATTACATAGTCATTCTGAAACACTCATAGCTGGGACGCAACAAATTAGTGTGGATGTGTGCTCCGCTGGCTTTGAATGGGCTGTAGAATCGGATTCTGCTTGAAAGTGAAGGGGGAAAGAGCTACAAAATCCACCTTTAAAGACATATGTGTACATTGATATAAGCCGTCATTCCTTCCTGGGTTAAGATCAATTTATGTGTGCTCTCTATTGAATCTTCTGATGTGAAACGAGGCTGCAAGGTGCAGAATTTAGAAATAAAAGTTGTGTTTTACTGGTAGCAACCAGTAGCAACCTATAATGAAGGGCTGAAGTAATATTGTGGGGGGATAGTAATAGTGACAAATAGTGTGCTTACTCAAACTTTCCAACGCAGGCCAATGAACCTTTTCATGAATAATATCTCAGCATCATCTTGAGACGGCCCTGCCCCAAGTCTTGATAGGACTTGTATTCGTGTGTTGGGTAAACTGACAGTAAAGCAAGCAGAGAATTCAACTTATATCCTTTGTAAAAGAGAGTGCAATCACAGCCGATGTTGTACACACACGTTCAAATAGTTTCAAACAGAACATAAAGGGCTAAAGTTAAGAAAATGAAATGCAATAAAGGATTAGCTAAATAGACTGAGTAGAAAACAAAAGCTCCCGAAATAATTATTCAGAAGCAATTAAGCGTGCATATCTTTGTTAATTAGCCCCAGATAATTAGTAGGGTTTTGCCTATGAAAGGGCTGCCTTCATTTCAGGAGAAATGTTAGCCCTTTCTAGTCATTCGAAAGCTGTCCTCAAATTTCAGCCGCCGACAGCAAAACAAATCCAATCCAATGACAGGCAGTAATAACGGGCTGCCTTCCCGCTACCTCTCCCTTTGCAGAAAGCTGCTCGCAGCTAAACCACCTCTGATCCCTTGTTTACTAAGTGACAGCTTTTCAAAGGCAGGTAGTCTTAACAAAAGACATGAGCCATTCCTGCTGGACTTGCTCAGAGCTGCTGACTCCTGCCTCGGTTCTTTTAGGACAAGTCTCAACTGTGGTGCATTAAACTTAAGTGGGTGATCATCAGGTGGAAGCTGCAGTCTCACAGATTTAGGATACAAGGTCACAGATTCGAATCCTTTCAGAGGATAACCTGTTCTCAGCATGTTGTAGTATTGTGGTAGTAGCCTGCTAAAAACATGTGAATTGTGATCTTGTGTGATCTCAGAAGACGCAGGGCTGGGTCATACATGTCTCCTGCTCTAATGTGCTGATAGCTGTAATACTGGTGTCACTTCTCTGCACTGTGAGGACTTCCAATGAAGGGTACCCTAGAAGATCATAAAGCATGTTCAGTCTATATAAAATGACACCCACACACAAGCTAATGCTGAAACAGCTCACTGGCAGGGTGGTGTGCCTTCAATCTGCACTTCTGCCCCGGAGGCAGTGTCTGTCCACAGGGCCCCCTTTATCATTGCTGTTAACACTTCCCACCTCCCCCTCCCCCGGAGATATTGAACACGCCAGCGCTAAGAGGCTGCAGACAAGAGACAGGCTGCCAGAAGCTCACCTGCCCCGAAGATCTCTGAAGGAATTTGCCGAAGCCATCACTCAGCACACCTTTCCTAGAGAGCGGGTAATGTTTCACGCACAGGTAAGCGTGGAGACAGTGCTTCACGTGTGCCAACACTTTCAAACAGCTGGAGGCTGTCAGGGTGAGGGTGGGTATTGGTGCTGATCAAACCAACACTTATCCTAATTGGGGTTAATTGCATTAATTGCGTTAATTACCTCTTTATCTATCTGGCATAGGATGTGTAAAGAGTTTCAGTGTATGTACAATACTTTTATCAGTTGCCCATTGCATTCTTTCTTTCTTTCTTTCTTTTCACCTTCCAAAGTGATAGGACAGTTTTGGTGACGGGTCACATGGCTGCTTTATGATATGGTCTATAAGTAAGACCCTCATAATATCCAGCACACACACATCTCCCTGTACAGCCTGCATAATATGTTTCAGTAACATGTTTTGGTCGTAATGTTGCACATGTGGCACAGCCTTTGTACTGTAAACATGCACATGCTTCTGCTCACACCACTCGTTTATACTGTGAACATGCACATGCACACACACACACACATATTACTCGGTGCTAATGAGCTGCTAACAAGTCTTCCAAATGGCAGATTAGGACCCCACAGAGCAGGCTTCCCCAGTGCTTCCCAGGCCTGCTGCTTAATGACGGGATTACTCCCAGCAGGCTCCCCTCTCTCTCATTGAAGACTCTCATGTAGAGACAGGGGAGCCCTGATCTCCTTCCTGGACCCCCCCAGCAATACCCCATTGCCGCTCTCCGCAAAAACACACTCACAGGAGGAGATCTTCTGGAGAGCTGCACAGTTTTCTGAGCTTCTCATTGTAGGAGAGGCAGCTCTTAAAAGCTAGGCACAAAGAAGAAAGCGATGATATTGTGTTTTTGTTGTTTTTTTGATGGTACACTAACCTGGGTCATCAGGACTTCTGTATGAATGTGCCACCTCTGCTTTAAAAGAGAGCAGTAGTGCTTTATACACGTCACTCAGACAACCACCAGGGAACCATCACACGGTTATTGTCAGTATCTGATTTCTGCTCTGTATTTAAAGCTTGTGCAATGAACTAGAAGGAAGAACTGTCGAGGCGGGATGTTGTAAAATCACCAGCAGGGACCAATGTTGCTTTAGATCTGATAGCCAAAAGACAAAGATAATACGTGCAATTTTATGAAGGTGGTAAAAAGAAGTCTTGGTAACATTTTCATATATAGTTGAATGCAGACTTGTGGGCGCTTCTGTTGTCAGTCTCTGGTGTTGGGCTGCCACGCTGTTTCATCACCTATATCACCTTGCTTAACATCCTATTTGGTTTGTGCACGTTGAAGATCTTACAACACTTTTTAATTAAAAACAAGCTTTACTTCTCCCAGCATAGGCCAGTTTTCTTTTAAATAAACAAGCAGCTTCAAAAGGCTGCTCTGTTTACATATCCCCCAGTGCTGCACTCATAAAGAAGACCAAATTACCAAATATTCCCGAAACCTCAGACAATGCAGCTCTCAGAATGAGCTAATATAAACAGGAATTACTGTAACTGGTGTAGTAACGGATCAGGAATTGTATGCCCGCCTTTCTCCTATGAGTTTTGTTTCTGTTCTTTGAGAGTGACAAAATGAATCTCATTGCCAAGAGCTCATTAGTGCAGACAATGAGAGAACGCCTTCTCCAGGACCTGTCAGTCGACAAGGCCTCGTTTCCCTGGTAACCCACAAAACACTCCATTACCCAGGCCGCTCTGTCTTTGAAGCACAGGAAGCATCTTCTGCTTTCTGTGAGATGCTGCTTCACATGTGCGGCCCGTCTGAAAAACATAGATTTACTTCTCCCAGTCAAAAGTCTGTAAAAATTTACTATACAAAGATAAAGGGTGTTTTAGTAGTAAGAAATAGTATGACTAAAAAAGTTCTACTTAGGATAAGCAAGATTCCTAATTCAGTTCAACACTATCAATGCTAATTGATATTCATTATTATTTAATACTCTTTTGATTGTATCATGAAGCACCCTTGAGAAATCAACCATTAAAGATTTATCAGAATTCCACTACATCATATCCTGTGTTCAGATGCAACCCTAATGCATGAACATACAGCCCAATTCTAACGTTAAAGAAAACAAGTAACATAGGATACTTCATTTAGCACAGTCTGAGATTCTCTTTGTGGTCCTCTCACACGAACTACACAAGAAGACCTCTCTTATACAATAAGAAACACACAGTGTATTAACTTGCAATATACTGGTACTTACTCAGTCTAACAGGACAGAGCACTTGGTATCTGATCTGTGGGCATTAACAAGTGAAGGTTTATTGCTGCTGTAATACAGCTTCAGGCGATCTGCAATAAGACATCTATGTAACGCTTATCAGGAGCTCTTCATCTGAGGTGTTAACAGAAAGAACAAGAGCCACTACTGAACAGGGGGTTTGATCTTCCCTCAGTAAATGTAATTCCAATAAAGAGCTTAAATCGCTTGGTACCCCAACAGAAGAGCAGGGAAAAGGAACACAGGGGTAATAATACAGGAGATTATCTTATTGAAAAAATAAAATCACAATCTCACTCAACATTCGCCTCAGGTCACCCGTTCCTTATTTCGTTTTTATTCGCTTTTGAACAAAGAGTTCTCCTGCACTCTTTTCTCAGAGTGCTTGAGTCCAGTAAAGGACTGGGAGTGAGCATTAGACCCTGGTTCACTGGCACGTAAAGCCAGCGGCACAATAATGAAAAGGAGCAGTTAAGCGAATTGTCTCAGCCCGGCACAAAAGAGACTGTCCTCTCTTTTTTGCTTTTTGGACAGGTCTGCAGCACCAATTCGTGTCCATTTTGATGCCCAAGTTTCCATCCCAGAACAGAGCAGAATAGAAAGACTAAGACAGGGATGACTGATGCTAGACCTGTTCTGGGACTGCTGTTTATTCTTATGAAAAGCATTTACAATATATCCTGGTTTGCATGAACTCTATGGAGTTTGAGAAGTTGCACTGCCATAACTTTGAACAAAACATATGCAGATTATAGATAGGATCTCTTAACATGGTACAACTGTGCACACAGTGACTGGGGGGATATTCAGACACAAGTTTTTAATTACCAGTCTTTGGATGTCTTTTTTTTTTACTGGAACAGGAAACTACCAAGTCTCAAAAACAGACCCAACATGCATACAAAATATGAGCTGAAATGGCAGTCTATTAATAGATAGACACATGCATGGAATATCTACTGACTGTGTATTAACATGGAACTAAACTTCAGCAAATGGTTAATTGCATATTAACTCAATACTTCTTTATGCCACTCAAAATAAAGCATTCAAATCACTTGTTTTGTTTTCTATTGTATATGCACAGCACTTTGAGGTGCCTCAACACAAAACATTGTAAAAATATAAATCTGTTGTTATTGTTACTTGAGCTAGCGACAGGACAGTACTGTTTTTTGCTTGCGTGTCGTAACGGGTTAGTAAGAACTTTAATACACTGTCATCCTTCTATCAACATATTCCTCTCTATATACTGTACATGCAGGGTAGCGCAGACACAAGAGCTATTATGAGAAACATGTTTTTATAATTGCTAGCACCTGGCTTGTCACAAGCTCACAATGCAGGGAATTCTGTGCAACCAATTTATGGAAAGCGAGCTGGGATGGATCGTAATGATTTCTTTGAAATTGATGTGGAAATCTTAAACCATCCTTAACTCTTGTACAGCATCCAGTCTCCTCATGGAAAAAATAATAAATAAATCCCTGCGTGAAAGAAATCTACACGCAGGTCTCTCATGCACATCTTTCTTTTGTGTTCTTGTCGGCAGAGTGTGGATATTTCAATCCTATGATCTTTTCTTTTTCTTCGACAAGTATGTGTAATTCCACATTAAGACGACTGCTGTCAAACAAACCCTTTCTTAAAGGCCTTTTATGATTATGATCATATTCTATATGACGATTATTGCAATAATCTCTTCTTAAGTTAGTGTGAGATCCCGCCTGTGCTTGAGTAGATCTTTATTACTATTTTCTATTTTTTTTTGTTGTTGCAAAAAGAACCAAAGAATAAAGTAACACTTGTACCCTATTCCCCGGCTCTTGAGTCTAACAACGCCGATGATGAACATTAGAGCACGGTTCAACAGCGCTTGAAAAGGGAAAGGGCACCCTCATCAAAATCCCTTTAATAAACTACGAAAACTGTAGCCTTTTAATAACCTCCCAGAGAATGGCTCTCAGCGGCCTGTTTTATTCATTCCTGCTAAGCTTTTTCCAGAAAGAGACACAGATGTTGACATTATTTCTCCCGTGTGTGTTAAGATGGATTGTAAAGACTATTCTTCTTGCTAGTTCTTCATCCCCCTGTTTTTCATGAAGCAGGGAGTTTGGCACGGGTTGTTTAGTTAAAGAGAGCAGTAGATGCCTCCTTTTTATTCTCCAGGCCAGGCCTCGGGATTTGGTCTCTTTGTGGGGAGCAGCAGGTAGCGATGGCTGGCTGGGTCAGTGTTCAGGCCCTGTGTGCTCTCCCGCAGAGGTGAGAGGTCAGCCGCCAGCCGAGAGGCTCAATAGCAGAGCCTTAGTACCTCCTACCAGTGCTCTCTTACACAAACCATTTAAAGGAAACCAATTGATGCAGATAAAGAAGTCCTTGACTTGGGGGGGGCTGAAAACAGCGCTCTGTTGTAAAAGCCTCCTTAGCTTGTTTTGAGCTGTCTTGAATTGCTGTTGATTTATTTATTTATTTATTTATTTATTTATTTATTTATTTATATTTTGGTGGGCTTTCTCTTTTTCAATTTTTTTTCTACCCTTGATGTTTTTTTTTCTGCTGGCTTTGTTTGTCTTTGGCTGGATTCCTTATGTTCATACCTGCGGTGAGCAAGTTTAATCAATGCAGCCCACAAAAATATGTCAAGTGGAAATCGTTCACTGAAGCATTATGTTATGATAACCAAGGACTAGGTGGATGTCAGCTCCAGCTGCCAAAGATTTGACAAGAACATTCTGTACGTTTTTAGCATATAAGTGAAGATAACTTTCCATACATGCACGCATACACGTACTGATAGAGTTAGCAGCATGATGTACGAAACTGTGGACAATAGACCTCGACTGGATCAGAACCACAACCATACTGCAGGCGTGAAAAAGAGATTCAACTGAGCGCTGAAACCAGGACCAGAGGACACAGTTGGAAATGAAGTCAACACAAACTTAAGTGGACACAGAGGGTAGAAAATATTTATTTAATAATGGAATACCACGCCATGCTGTAAATGCTAAATCATTGGGCTCCTTCAAAAGCCGACTTAAAAAATGTTTTGGGATCAATCAGCTACTAAGAACCAGGCGTGCGTAGATGGGCTAAATCCAGTCTTATTAGTAAATCTAATTGCCAGTCCCAAAGAAAGAAGAGGCGCCAGCATGGCGTTTCAGGGCATACTGCCAGGATGTGATTGTGCACATTATAACATGAAGGCAGGCTTTACATCACTTGCAATCATAGTTCATGCACACTTGTACCATCACAAACACATATCAGAAGCAGGGGATGATTTATTAGCTTGCTTTAGTTCTTTTGGAGATGTGCTGGTTACATTGTTTTTAAATGATGATGTCATACCCCTGTGTATGGATCAATGCTTTAGTTCTTTTGGAGATGTGCTGGTTACATTGTTTTTAAATCATGATGTCATACCCTTGTGTATGGATCACAACGTGTTTTTATCAAGGTCTAAGTTGCCAGTTATATAACATTGTCGGATTTGATTTTCCTTTCACAAAAAAAAAAAAGAAAATGCTTTTTTGGGTAAAGACCTTGATGAATGTGTCCCTTTATATCACCAGAAACCAGGATCTTGCATGGATCATTCCTCCCCTGCTAGCCAGGATTGGAAAACTGCTCTTATTATAAAAATAAAGAAAAAAAATCAGTTTAAGCAGAAAAATCCACCGGAACTGCAGATAAAAAAAGAGGGAGGAAGAGAGAAGGGTGGCATAGGATTTGTCAGTGGATCCACAGTGCAGAATAATTATTGTTGCACAAGAACCCTGATCCACTGAATACGAAAGTGGGGCAGTCGTCTTCCACCCCAGCAGAGAACAGCCCTTACACCAGGAAAGCTGTGCCTATCCAGACTGCATCCTGGACATGGGGCTGCTACTGGGTGCACTATATTCATATTAATTCTGAATCTGGAAATGTACTGTGCATGTACTGAAAGACATAATCCATCTTACTAATTGTACGTTTTTATAAAGAGAAAGCTATGTTTTAAGAGCGAGTCTTAGATATAATAAATGAGATGCAATGCAATTCCATTAAAGGGGATCTGATGGAGAAATAAAATAAATACGATGACATGACAACTAGCGTACAGCTCCACAAGAGGCAAAAAACAAAGACTCAGTGTCACAGATGGCACAGTGCAGCTAATTATTTATTTAGACAACAATTATATACAGGTAGCATATCCGTGACCTCTTTGTGCAAAGAAGCTAATGATTTCATTAGTGAATACCGTTTGCTGATGAGGCCTTTACCATGGATTGCTGTAACGTGGCTCTGACTCGCTGTCAGTTCTAGGTTTCTAAACACTGGATGCTCTGTACAGAGTCAGCAGCATTGTGTTCTCTGCCTATTGTGTCTTACATTGTAAATAACAGACCCCCCTCCTCTCCCTCCAATCATCGCCTCGCCTCGTTCGCAGGCTAATTCCTCCCTGAGAGCAGCATGGTGCTCACTGTGACTGAACTCTCAGCGTGAGGGAGAGGAGAGCTTGAGCTGGGGTTACAGGTGCTTTTTATCCTGCTTCGCGGGAAAGCTCCAACATCCTGCTGCTATAAATTTGTCCGGCAATTCCCCTCTTTCTTGGAGAGTGTCAGCGGAGATTTGTTGATATGATAACTCGATTAGGCCTGGGGAAGGATGACATGGTGGCAGAGAGCCAGCACTGAGTGAGGCCGTGATCCCACTGCTTAACCTCTCCTCAGGAGACAACACATTTGATCTGGTAATTTGTTAATAACGGACCCACTGCCTGACACTTGTGGTCTAACAGCTGGGCTACAGCAGAAGACTAAGAGCCAGGAGACCCTAGATTCAGATCCCAGCTGACCCCCAAACTCACAGAGTGACCCCGCAACTATTCCATTTAGCTCCTGAGCTTCAGCTTACTATTATTATTTGTTTATTTAGCAGACGCCTTTATCCAAGGCGACTTACAGAGACTAGTGTGTGTGTGAACAATGCATCAGCTGCAGAGTCACTTACAACTACGTCTCACCCAAAAGATGGAGCACAAGGAGGTTAAGTGACTTGCTTAGGGTCACACAATGAGTCAGTGGCTGAGGTGGGATTTGAACCGGGGACCTTCTAGTTACAAGCCCTTTTCATTAACCACTGGACCACACAGCTTACAAATTGAGGCTACTGTGTGCATCTTAGCTCTCCCTGGTGTAATAGGTTGTAATAAACTGATGCAATACTTCCTATGCGACTTTTGCATGTTGGCAGCTTACTTGATGTTACTGTATCAGCTGACAACAGAAATTCCAAAATGAGCTTAGTCATCACTCATGAGAACACATGAGAACATACAAAAGCTAGAAACGAGCCATTAAGACCACCAAAGCTTGCCTGGTTCCTGGTAAGTAATCTCAACAAATCAAAACGTTTGGCTGTTTTTTTTTTAAATAAAGGGCATGCACAGTCATGCATCTCAACTTGATTACACCCACTCAAGCTCTTTGCAATGTATTCATGGTGTTACCATCTGCATGCCATGGCACTCTGCTTATCCTCTCACTAAATTAATCCAAGAGTGCTGGACACCAAATGATCACCTTTTCATTTTTCTCTTAAGATCTCTCTTGACTGCACCACCCAGTGGACTGTGATGGTTGCCGACTGTGCCCTGTTTCTTTTCCATTGAAGACTTTTCAACCCCGAAGAAGCAGGGTTAGAGGGAGGGGGGCCCTGGTCTAGAGTGTGCTTCCCTAAGTGTGCTGAGTACAGAAGAAAAAACAACAACAACAAGAAGCCAGTCAAGCTGTTGCTTTTGTGCCCAAACCAATCCAGTTCTGAGAGTAATAACTTGGGTAACACTTTACATGAAGTGTCTCTAATTACTGTGTATTTACATAGTAGTTACTTAGTAAATACATGTGTACTTCCACATAATTACAATGCAGGGTTAGAGTTAGGGTTAGGGTTAGGGATATATCCTGCAAAACAAAAGACACATTAAGTGCATATGCATAATAACATTGTAACAGTGTAGATGCTGCATTAACTGAGACTGAGGCAGCCCTGGTACCCTGGTCGCAGTTTTACCATAAAAAAGCATCCGTTTTTTTTATGAATTTCAAACCATATTTATATTCATGCTTGCAATAAAACCCTCTGAACTCTGGCTGGAGGGTTAATTTGTTCAATTAAACAGTTTAGAATGAGTCTCGGACAAACAGCCTGCAGTTCATGGACATCACTGCATTATTTATATCTGATTGTTAATTGGGGGCATGATAGTTAATTAAATGACATTTAAATAGGCCAGTAAAACTATAGTTACCGTCACTGTGAAGAACTACATTTAACTATATATTACCAGATATTGCCTTGACATAACATTCAATTCTTTTTCTGTAAGTTGGTTTGTATTCTGGCAAGGTGTAGCTGTGGAGGAGTCGGGAGCCCACATTGGGAGCATAATAAAGTCAATAAAAAGATACATTAAAAGCACTGGGTGATGTCTGAACTCAGCACTGAAAAGCTCAACCTGCATGCTTGTATGGTCACGGGGCAGGCCTGTGAATGCACCGCTCTTTGGGAAGGGATGACATACACACTGTTCCGCTGTCTGGAGGACGGATCAGCAAGCAAACAGGCTTGCTTGGAAATCACTGACTCACATCCAGCTGGAAGGGGAAGGGAGGAGGGGGGCTTTCTGGTCCTGCTTGCAGTTCGCTACCTCTGTCCCTTTGTCCCCTACCTTTCAGCCGGTCAGCCCTTTGCAATAAAGGATGGGGGCTGCTGCTGTTTGCCAACAAGGCGGTTTAATGGCCCCTGGCAGAACAATACCAGCGTATTCATTTCCCCCAACTCAGCCTCATTACTGGATTATCAGAAGCACTGGCTAGCCCACTGATTATCACTGACAAAAGGGGGCTAGGTGGGAGGGGCAGTGGGGAGACGATTTTGTAAGAAAGCACCTCTTTTAAAAATGTGTACAGTAAGGCACTTTTTATATCAATAGCAAAGCCACTTTGACCAGCTCATGGAAATGCCAGGGGAAAAGAGTGCAGTGAAACTCGGCAGATAGCAACAGGAGGCCATGGGGAAGAGGATGGTATGCTCTAAAACAGGGGTGGACAAAGCTGGCCCTTCCAATCCTGCTCTCTGTTCCAACAGTGTTCTAAATTGTTTAATTGAACCAATTCAATCTCCATCCACACCCTAAAGTAGTTAACGGTACTCCAGCACCATGATTAGACACTCCAGCTCTGAAAGGTATTTAACAGTAGCCCATATTTGGAGGTCTGTGTATTATGACACAAGGGGTAGCCCATACCATTCCTATATCTGTGCAGGTCCACTGTTGCGTTATGCAAACATGAATGTTACGAGGCACACAAGTGCGTGCCACGCAGGTCTACTCTGCCTCACCATCTCTGTCCCTCCCCTCACACAATGGGCCGTATTCACAAAGCATTAGTGTGCTGGCAAATGCTCCATACAGCCCACTGAATGTGCTTTGTCCAGTGTAGCATGTGCGGCTTGTACTTGGGAGTGAAGTCCAGCACAAAAGTGAGCAGGGACAAAAAAAATCCACTCCCATCGCTTTTCTTTCCTAACAAATGCGATGCTTCCGTGGCTCTGGTTCCCCATTTAAGACACCTCTTTACTGATAATTGCTGGCTTTTTACTCAAATGGGAGTTGGACTGCTTAAAGGACAGATCTGATCGCTGGCAGCAAGTACTAAGGCTGCAGTGTGAGAAATGCCCACGCTGGCTTAAGAGAATTCAATATTATTAATCCATTTAAAAATCCAGGTTATCTTTGAAATATGCAATAATGCGCCTTTTATTGGTGCGTTATTGATCACACAGAAAGAATCCTTAAACTAAGGTGTCAACACCAGGGGGGGCAAAAGCCTACATTCTGCATGCAATGTTACTGCATGCAACTCTTTTGGTATTGATAATGCCTACCTATTGACTTACCCATGCTGTAAACTCTAATACCTGTGCACTGGTCTGGGGTTAAAACGTGGTAGACCATGTGCTGCGCTTGCCTGGGCAAACAACCACCTGAAACAACCACCTGAAAGGGATACTGTGTACTGAGTTTGGTTCTTAAAGTTCTTTTTTATATATTTTTTTTCCACAATTCAGCAAATGTATGTGACTTTAACTGATGAGCAACGCATTGGGTTATCTAAAATTGTAAACATATACAATTCTGTGAGTGAGCTACAGCTTGTCTTGTTCGTAGTGATTTGTGCAGTTGTCAGTCATAGGGGACGCGTACCACACTCTGGTGTTAAACAGGGACGCGTACCACATTCTGACGATGTATCACTTTCTGGTGTTAAACAGGGACTCATACCACATTCTGATGATGTACCACTTTCTGGTGTTAAACGGGGATGCGTACCACATTCTGGTGTTAAACAGGGATGTGTGCCACATTCTGATGATGTACCACTTTCTGGTGTTAAACAGGGATGCATACCACATTCTGATGGTGTACCACTTTCTGGTGTTAAACAGGGATGCATACCACATTCCGATGATGTACCACTTTCTGGTGTTAAATGGGGATGTGTACCACATTCTGATGATGTACCACTTTCTGGCCCTACACCGGTACCAACATGGGGGAGAGAGCTGCACCTTCTATCATGCTGAGCAGGGTAGTGGAGGTATGCTTATACAAGTTGATACTGTGGTAGGTCATTGTAAAAGCCTAGCAAAGAGTAGTAAAGCGTGGTAAAAGTGTTGCGATAGCCTGGTAAAGCACATGTGGAGGCTGTGTGGTCCAGTGGTTAAAAAAAGGGGCTTGTAACCAGGAGGTCCCCGGATCAAAACCCACCTCAGCCACTGACTCATTGTGTGACCCTGAGCAAGTCACTTAACCTCCTTGTGCTCTGTCTTTCGGGTGAGACGTAATTGTAAGTGACTATGCAGCTGATGCACAGTTCACACACCCTAGTCTCTGTAAGTTGCCTTGGATAAAGGCGTCTGCTAAATAAACAAATAATAATAATAATAACATGTAAGCATTGTAAATGACATGTGCATGAGGACAGCAGGTGAAAAGCACAGGAAATTGCAATTTTATTTTTGATGGCAAGGTTTTGGAGGTTTGCGGTACAGTAGATAAAGACATTGAACCATCCACCCAAGCTATAGCTACATTTCCATCCAACAAAGGGGCATGGCTTTAGTTTTTGGAAAGCAAGCCTGAAAAGAGAGCTATTGTGTATGGTGGTGTCTTTTGTACCAGATCTCTTTAAGGCATGCATGCAGTAAGCAAACTTAAAAACTTGAAAGATTATAATAAGTAGTTTCTTTATTTATCGTGCTCTGTTTGCTTGTTTTATCTAATTGGAAACCATGGCTGGGAGATTGCAGTGTAATCCACACTACTTAACAAGGGAACATTTGCACCATGTGTGTGCCTGTTTGTGCATAAGCCCCCAAAATTAGAGTTAGAGAAACTGTAATGAAGAGAGAACAGAACTTGTAAGAACATGTGTTTAAGGATTGTGAGCCAGCATTGTACAGCACAAGGTTTGTGTTTGGGACTAGCTCCATTGGCTTTATATGCTAAATTTTCAGGTATCTTCATCCAGTTTTGTTAACTGTGGAAAAGAACATACCGGTATCCCATCCTTTGTAGAGAGACCGCATATTCTCCAGTCGGATGTACACACCTGTTGATTGATTCATTTGATTACTCGCACTATCAACAGCCTCTAGCTGCACGTTTGTAGATATAAGTACCTTGTGTAAACAGCCTGTATCACAATCTGTAAGGCAGTCGCTTGGTGAACGTTTATTTCTGGTTTACTGCCAAATTGTATTATTATTATTATTATTATTATTATTATTATTATTATTATTATTATTATTATTATTTTATAACTGTATGAGTTTACCTGCTTGGCAACAGAATGGTGACATTTCATTTGCACGATGAATACATGTTTCAGCTCCAGCTCATAACCTTTTGGTTTCTCGTGGTTTTCAATCCCATTTAAGATTTATGAAGATTTATTTAATTTACGTGATAGTTGATTTTGCGTAGTTTCACAAACAAATAAATATTTAAATATTATGAAGATACTTACCCTATATAAAAGAAAAATAAAAGAAAAACATAATAATTGAATAGGATGTAAAAATGTTCGTGTGAAACTGTAAGCGTCGCCCTGGATAAGGGCGTCTGCTAATAATAATAATAATAATAATAATAATAATAATAATAATAATAATAATAATAATAATAATAATAATAATAATGTGATAGGTAAGTGCAACAGCAAATTCTTATTGCATTTAGAATCTGTCACAAGTATGGGTTAAAAATAAAAAAAATGTAAGATACGGTTCAGGTATGCAGAATTTTAGGGGCACGAGGTATCAATAATTGTTTGGAGACGTCAGTAAAATATCTTTAAAATAAAACAACTATAAATTACTAGTAGTTCATTAACGTATCAAGATATTCCATTTTTATATGGTACCGTATTTGAAGATTTTTATTTTTTATTTTTTTATTTTTTGGGGCGGATTACGGGACGCACCTGAGTAGTGAACTTACAAAACTAATGCAATTCCAATAAAAAGTTAATTTGGGTGGTAAGCTCAGTACAAATAAGCAATGTGTTTACTTTTTTAATCTGATTTCTAATTTTAAGGCAAAATTAAGCAGCTATATCATGAGTGAATGCATTTTTTTTTTTAAATCAATTAAAGCCGTTACTTTAACCAGTGTTATAATACTGTTGCATTTGAGTTAAAAAAAAATTGTGTAAAAAAACCCCCCAAAAAACAGGCAAACATTGGACATTGGCGTCATCTAGTGGTTAGTGGGGAAAATTGACCTTATAAAGTACTCTTGAACTTCCTGTGAGAGCTTTACATCCAGAGGGTTTTCCGTCCCTGATTCGCCCACATTTTTGAATACCTAATGCTAACTGTACATTCGTTTCTGCGAAACATTTAATTGTGTTGTACAAAGAAAGAAATATAGAGGACCTATGGATGCATTTATGCTTTTTACATTGTTATATTTAGATTGAGCATACTAGTGTCTTTAAAACATCACCCTATTTTTTATCCGAAATTAACTCAGTTTTTCTGAATGCTCGATGCAACTTGTAAAACTGTAACATGACATGATTCATTCTACAGTCATGAATGCATTGACTAGGCAAGTCAAACTGAAAAGAGATACAGGTGCACTCCTACCATTAAACCCTAATGTAAGGTTTTGTGTAATACAAAGGACACTTAAAGATGTGAAGAGTGAATAAAAACAAAGTAAACTGAGCAGGTGCATTGAATGTAGGCTTTCTTATCCTGTAGCACAGACTAGGCTGGCTCAGTGTGTCTCAGCAGCTGACCGCTAGAACACCCTTCTCTCCAGCCCCATGTCTGACCGTGCTAGTCTAAAAAGCTGTCGACGTGCACAATGGAACCATTCTGTTTGCAAAGAAGACGCGATCACAGGCTGTTTGAACCCTTTTCCTATTGGATAATTAATTGAGTTTTGTGCCAAACACCTGTGAACAATCAGAGCTTAATGAAGGAGTAATTGAAGCTGTAAGTAGTTTGCTAACAGAATCCCCCCCAAGGCAAGCAGTGTACTCTGACCAGCCTGGGACGTGAGCAGGGAAAGGCTTATCGGGCTGGGAATCTTGAGTAGCTAATTCATCCCCATATGGCAGTAACATGGGTTGTTTGCATTGTCGGTTCAACCTCCAACCTCTTGATAGCCACTTAGATAACAAGCATGGGAACGGGGGTGCAGCTACAGTTGAAAGTTTAAAAAAGAAGCTGAGCATCCAAATATTACCCAAAACTTCCTTCATTGTAGTAAGCTGGTCCAAATGACGTCTTCTATATATATTATTTTAATTGCATGGCTTTTGTACATTTGCACTTTTAAAACATGTACTGTATGTATAAATCCAAAACCTTCCTATCAATCCTCTTCTTAAAACCTAGCTGTAACTAAATGTGTTACAAATCACAATTTCAAAGGCCCACTGTGCTCTTCCCTCTCATTGAATTTTAACACACTCTGTATTTTGGCATGTCCCATACTGAACATTGATCCAGGACCTAGTTTAAAGCTCTTTGTTCTCAGCAGTTTGTTTCAAACGTTCTGCATTTATATAAAAAAACAAAACAAAAGGTAACAGCTATTCCATTAGGACAACCCCTATTTTAATGGTGCGCACGCATTCACTTTGTTATGTATATAGCCAATGCCATTACACAATGAATCAATCAATCGCAAAGTGACAGACGGAGCCACAGAGTGACAGGTAGAGACAAGGGACAGAAGGTGCAAGTCAGGATCACAGGAGCAAGTGCAAACACAAAGGCACATTTTCTCAGAGGAATACAAGGGAGTTTAATGGAATTAAATTACTAGTAGTTGCATTATTATTCCTAGTAGTTTCTTGCTAGATTTTACAGTTGCATGATTGCATTCATTTTCCTGTGCACTTGCTTCATGATTGGACCCAAGGTGTGTTAAATACTGTGAGATAGAAATGTTGACCCCATACTTTAAATACGAGCCAAAGATTTAACTGAAATAACGGGGGAACGATCTGTGTGTGTATAAAAAATATTTTTTAAAACAATGTACTTGTATTTGTGGTGTGTTTTAGTGACATAGCCTGTTTAATTGTGAGTTAAATAAAGTTAGATTCCCATAAAGAAAGACAGATAGCACAGAATACAATAGAAAAAAAGTCCAGGTGCCAGTATTTGCTTTTCTTCTCTTCTCACTCACTTGTGTGTGTGTGTGTGTGTGTGTGTGTGTTTGTGTGTGTGTGTGTGTTTGAACGGAGAGGGGAGGGGGGTCTTGGAGGTCAGATAAAAATGTCAAAGCTCTTCAAAGACTCTGAACAAGGGCAGTTTCGTGGCTATTCTTCTTGGACTCCTTGTAATCCAGTTTGTTCAGAAGTGGACTCTACCTTGACCAGATTAGCCTGACAAGGGCTTAAGGCCAAGTCGAGGACACAGCTTCCATTTCAGAACAGCTCCATCCAGGCAGTTTACAACCTGCATCACAACAGAGGTCAGATCAATCATCTTCTATCAGAATAAACAAGACCTGTGAACCCACATTACAAGATCTGAGAGAGATGGCATTGGTCCTGCTGTTTGCCACACCCTGACCTGTTTGAAAACCCCACCTCAATTAACACAGGCTAAATGGCTATTCAAGGACTAGGCTGTGTCGAGCCATCTGTGTGGCTGCTTCCCCTGTAGGGTGCTCCGAGTCTGAATTCTAAATATTACTTCGATGTTCTCAAAGTAATTCTCAATAATAACTCTTTATTATATTAACAATATCGCGCAAAATTCAGCTATTGTTGCCTCTTAACCTTGCATATTTATGTCCCACCTCTGCTCACTAATGATTGAGGCATGTATCTCAAAATCAAATTGTTCTGACAGGTGTTATGCAGATTTCTGTACCGTTACCCCATAGAATTCTGTATCCCCACATTATTCCAGGAATACATATTTTGAACCCTTGCTTAACACACATGTTGCGTGCAATGTTGCAGACTTGTGGCAATAAACTGATGCATTTACCATGAATGATTGTACATGATTGATTAACTAAACATCCTCTTCAGTCTTGTTTTTTTTTTATATGAAAACCCTTGGGTGACATGAACTCATTTGCAGTCCCAAGGCCTGCAGAGGATCTATCAGATACTGTAACTTTATTAAAAAGAAAAAAGCAAAGCAACAATCTGTTGTGTGAGTAATGGCTCCAGTTTCCAGTAAGTGGAAGAAGTGCACACAGCATGCTTAAAGTGGTTATCAGAAAGGATAAGGCAACGCTCGCTTTGACCTTCCTATTATTCAATTGTTTTTATTCCTCTTCCTGTGCTGCTTGACTTACTATTGTTCTTTCTTGCCAAGTATATATATATATATATATATATATATATTTTTTTTAAATGTCCCAATCAGGGTTTGCTGATTTAAATCACTTGGTTTAAAAAAAAAAAAAAAATCATTGATTTAAATCTTTTTTTTTTTTCATTTACTACCTATTTTATACAGTTTGTCAAGGAAAAGACATGAAAAGTATGTTTTAAAAACCTTTTATTAACACAAACATCTTAAACTCTTACTGTCTATAAACGAAAACCCTTATGGCTGTATTCTGATCACAGTGCAAATGCGAACGGCACTTGCCCGCGATTCTGTGGTGCATAAATGGAGTGAAGACATATATTTAAAAAAAAATCCTGCACTGAAATGGTATTCTGAAGACGTCTTGCCCCGTTATAGAGCGCCTGCCCCATCATTAACAAATTCACCGAAGCGATTCTGATGACAGTGCATGGGGTCCCAAATAGACAATTGAGCTCTGTGTTAGACCCGCTGAAACCAGGTTTATTTAGTGGTGCAATCAGGAACTTTAACAATTAAACACACTATAAAAAGCAAAGTAGTCCTAAGTGACAACTGCGTGTGTTTGGACTGACACAGGAAAAGAAAATAATGAGGGGGATGAGAGATGGGGATTTTTCTCCTGCGTACTCCATCGCTAAATTCTTGTAGTTCACATATTGCAGTTCACATTTAGATGATGTCACAGTGATAAATAATTTGCTTTATTTATGTATTCATTTAAGATTGAGTAATTTAGTTTGGTATGTAACTATTCACAAACCACCATTTCCAACATCCTTACATTTACAGCTGGAGGTACTGTAGAGCTCAAATAAATCAAATAAATCCGATTTTTTTTTTTAAATAAAAAAAAATCACCAACCCTGGTCCCAATTGATATGAATTTCTTCAGATTTAATTTGGCTTTAATTTGGTTTCTTGTGTGACAGGAGACCCATCACATTAGATAAAAACAATAGAAAACTGTTTTAATTCTTGTAGTTTGTTTTTATTTTTAGAAGTAATACATAATATAGTTATAAGCATTTGTTATGGACAGGAAGCGATTACCAAGAAAAGCACACATTTGCATTTTGGCATAACATAGTGACAATTATAAGTGTTACTGTTTTTATTAGGTACTTCTGTAAAGTGTCAATAACAAGGTCAGGATAAAAATGAATTATAACTTCAGATACAAGTATGCCAACATAAAAGCATACATGCTCAGTAAATACAATAAGAATTGAATTAAACTTGAACTACAGTTTCTGTATAATAATTCCACTACTAACAATATAGGCATACAAACTGTTATTTTATTTCAAGTTGACCTCAAAGTTTAGCTAATAGTAATGGTCAAAGTAGCCTTGGCACACTGAGAGGATTGAGACCAATCACAAAAGAGGCTGTGATTGAATCTATTCTTATAGTCATCATCAAATATCTGGGCTTCAACCTTAATCACAGGACATTTAGAGATCACACAGTTTATAACGCTAGTCCCATCTACTTCAGTAAGGGAGCACTGGCTTGGAATAGCTTCAGGTGATGGGGTTGAAATGGCAGGAGTGTTCTCTGACTGTTGCTGGGAGTTGCATGGAGGATGTGCCTCAGATACACAGATGAGTTGCTTCTTCTTTAAAGACATCAGACTCTGTCCTCCCAGGTGCTCTGGGCTCTCACATAAAACCATCTTGGAATGCATTAAGTTGTCTATGTTGGACTGAACCCAGTCATGAAGATACAGCAAGTGGCAATCACATATCCAAGGATTATCATGCAAGGTTGCATATGGCATAATTCCTATTGGATCAAAAAGACCCTCATAGATTGTATGTAGCAGATTTTCGTTAAGACTGAGCAATTGTAAATTGTATAGATCTTGAAATAAGCCCACATCCAGGGAAGTCAAGTTGTTTTTTTGCAGATAGAGTTTTTCTAGTTTGAACAGACCATGGAATGTTGTGTTTAGCAGATGGGTAATTTGATTTTCAGACAGGACAAGTTCATGTAACTTACGGAGTTTTTTGAATGCTTCACCGGGGACAGTTTTGAGTTGATTTTTAGCCAGGTAGAGTTTGGTAAGCTTCGGCATGGTCTTGAAAGGCTGGATTTCTCTCAGGTGGTTGGATGTAAGGTCTAAAAGCTCCAAGTTGTGCAAAAAATGAAATGTGTCAGAAGGAAGGAAGTTTATGAAGTTGCCTTGGAGGTATAGGTTTTCCAGAACCTTCAGCTTTGTAAAAATGTTGTCTGGAAGCACAGTAATTCTATTACCATGTAATGAAAGTTCTTTCAGACTTAAAAGATCATCAAAAACATGTGCATCAAGAGTGACTATTATATTCTCATTTAACCTCAGGGTTTGCAGGTCAGATAGGGTTTTGAACAGTTCTCTTTGAATTACAGCGATCCTATTTTGAGAAAGGTCTAGTATCTGGAGCTTATGGAGTTGATGGAAGACTTTATTTGGAAGGCCAGTTATGATGTTTCCCTTTAGATGAAGAATCTCTAGGTTTATCAGTGGATCAAGTAGACCACTATTCACTGCCTGGAACTTATTGAAGTTGAGATTCAGATTTTTAAGGCTTGTCAATGGGCTGAAAACCTCAACGCTCAGCTCTTCCAGCTGGTTACCATTTATCTCCAGTTCCTGGAGTTCTCGCAAATCGCCAAAGGCTCCCTGTTTCACCTCTGTTATAAGGTTGTTTACTAGGATGATTTTGGAAAGTCCTGGGCTATCTTTGAAAGCTCCAGTTTCGATAAGATTCAGGTTGGTAGTCACCATCACCAGCTCTTTCACACTGGTGGATATGTTTTGTGGAACAGCAGTGATCTCCTCATCAGCACAGAAAACCTTATAGGGTGTAAAGCAGTGACATCCATCAGGACAGCTGTGGCCAAGGCTGTGACAAAGCTGTACCATTACCAAGAGGGCGAGGGCGTGTTCTGCAGTCATTGTACTGAAGAGAAAGGTGCATATACAGTTATGTCTCCAATGCTGTCACATAACTTTGTCTGAGATGTGTTTACAAATCCTCCATTATTAAAGCAAATGCTCTGTAACCTTCAGATCTAGTCTTGTATACTGGGTAGCTCAATGAAGCACTCCTGTTTTTGTTTTGTTTTTTTCACATGCCAAAAGTACACCTGCTCCCCTAATAAATGTTTCTGTTTTTATGGGATATGACGTGTAAACATAACAAGCCTAATTTTGCACATATTGTGTAGCAGTAATTCCTCAGCCTATATATTGAGATTCAAGTACTTGCACACTACTGGTTACACATTGGCAATCATGCTGCAGCATGCAAGCTGTTCACAGTTCCATAGAATTGTGCATATATATAATGTGCAGTGTATTATATAATGTACTCCAGCTGTCCTCTATTTTTAAAAAGTACATTTAAATAAAAGTAAAATAAATCTAAATGCAGATCTGCATAAACTAGCCATTTAACAGTGTACAGTAAATGCAAATGCATTTTACTTTACCTTATGTTGTGTCCCTCCTATACAGAACCTTAATCCACCTGTTTTTAAAAATAGAAATATGAATACTTACCTTGGTGATTGTCAAACGGCTGTGAGAAAGCCAGGGCATCTGAAGACACAAGAGACCACTATGTACTGTAGTGGATTACAGTGGGTGTGGAGCAGGGTACACAGTTCTTCCAGTAAACACTCAGATAAGATTTCCTGGACCAAATCGCACTATGATTAAAACGCTTTCCTGTTGACAAGAAGAAATGCTGAACTTTGGAAAAGGTTCAGGTTTCACAGAAGGGACATCTAACTATCTGTTATTTAAAACACAAAAAATAGTTTTTTTGCTTTGTGTCTGTATCGTACCTTTTGAAGTGGCACAGCAGTCTTCATTTTCTAAGGTGTATTGATTACAGTGCACAGGTATGCCAGTCAGAGTAAGACAGACATCCTCCATATGCCACGATTTTGACATTCTCAATGTCGCTAAAGAATGTCCTAAGCATGTTATCACATTACATTGACGTCCTAAGCATGTTATCACATTACATTGACGTCCTAAGCATGTTATCACATTACATTGCACGACACTTAACGCTTTTAAATTCACAGCCTTTTTGAAGTATATCATGGAATTTTATTTTCTGCAAATTAAAACCTTTTGCTAGAAAATGGTTTGTTATGCATTAGCTTCTGTTCGACACCCCCCTGCAAGAAGAGATGGGCTGATTTATTGATTCCACTGCAGTTTGTTGAGCTGGTTGTCTGTGCACTCTGTTCCACTAGAGGGCGCTCTAATGACATTTGTTTTTCAGTGCTATTGTTCTGGTGTGTGACTCAAAGTACTTCAGAATTAATAAGTTATGGTTGTTGTATATGCTTGCCTCTTCATTAAGGGGAGTAAAATACTGTAGAGCTCTTCAGGCTTACCTCACAGTTCCATGAAGTTTGTAGAAAAAAACATTGTGCTCTGGACAGGGACTGTCAAAATCAAAATGAGTAATGCAGCATTCAAGAAATAAGCGTTGTACTTTAAGACAAGGGATAGCTGCTGCAATATCATTCCTGTAGCATTACACAGTATACGTCATGTGAGTTCATTTAAGATGTCTAAAGGGGTTATAATATGGTTTGTTAAATATATTTTGGTCAATTCTGAATTTAATTTAAATATCCTTTAGTAAATTTAAGTATGGTATCTTCGAGGGCAGCAGTGTGGAGTAGTGGTTAGGGCTCTGGACTCTTGACCGGAGGGTTGTGGGTTCAATCCCAGGTGGGGACGCTGCTGCTGTACCATTGAGCAAGGTACTTTATCTAGATTGCTCCGGTAAAAACCCAACTGTATAAATGGGTAATTGTATGTAAAAAATAACGCGTACAAAATAATGTAATTGTATGTAAAAAATAATGTGATGTGTGGTTAAAGAAACGGGCTTGTAACCAGGAGGTCCCCGGTTCAAATCCCACCTCAGCCACTGACTCATTGTGTGACCCTGAGCAAGTCACTTAACCTCCTTGTGCTCCGTCTTTCAGGTGAGACTTAATTGTAAGTGACTCTGCAGCTGATGCATAGTTCACACACCCTAGTCTCTGTAAGTCGCCTTGGAAACAGGCGTCTGCTAAATAAACTAATAATAAGGGCGTCTGCTAAGAAATAAGTAATAATAATATTCTACTCCTGAGCCTATTGGATGGAGTACATTTTAAGACTTCCTTTTTCTTATTGGGAATAATGCACTTTACATGTTGGCTGATGATGTGGATTCCAGACTGCATATTTTAAACTCTAAATATTCAGATAACTTTTTTTTTCATGATCTAATTGTATGTTTCTCTTCTAGAACATATGAATCCATAAACATTGGAGTTACTTCCCTTCCCATAGGGTCAGGTTGCACTGTAGAAATACTAGAAAAATATGTGAATCATATACAGTGCCCTTGTTTGCAAGATAAGGATTTCACAGTAAATCATTTGAAATCTGTCAAGGGTATGGACGGGCAAAGGGGAGAGGGAGTTGGTGTGTTTTTGGTTTTCATGTTTTCTGAAGTTGTACAGACCAAGATAAGATGGAAAGAAAGAAAAAACTCAAATCATACTGTTCCTGTACCCTTTTATTATTCTGCATGCCTGTTGAATAGTAACACTCCTGGGAGTTGGAAACAGTGAAACATTAAAACAATATTTTGAAATCCACTAAAAGTAGACCATGTTGCCTCCATTTACAGTGCCAGGTTGCTTTCAGTTGCATCAGTGTGTTCTGTGTATACTTTCTGTTGTAACCACTTTTAATGGACATATCTATATCTATAGAGTACGGTACTACACACAAACAGCATCATTTATTTTAATATACTGAACAGTAATATACAAAAATAGCACCATGTATTTTCAGATTGCATTGGTCTTCTGCATGCAACATATAAAGTAAACAGAAATAAAATAAAGCTAGCAAACTATAAACTACCATGGTATTATAGATTTTAGTAGATAAAGCATTCATTTTGGTAGGTTCCAACCAGAGTCCTTCCCTATTAACATAGAATACGTTTGCTCTAATCACTACAAGCATGACTGGAGATAATGAAGATGCAATTGTTTTCAGAGAGACAGTATACAAGATAAAACTGTTTCACCCACTGGTCCACTACAGGTAAGCTTTGGAAATAGTTACATGATTATATCATTTTTTGTTTGTTTGTTTAAATGACTGCATTCCTTTTGGTCACCTGTGTTAATTCAGCACCAGAGCGTATTTTTTTACTCCGGCATGCTATGTAGATGATCACAGCAGAGATGACAACGGTACAGACCAGCACAATGATTGTGATCAGAACCTCTTTCTTGAGGCCCTTATTCTGCCCATGTTCATCCTCGGTGTCTTCACCTTTGTTTGAGGTGGCGGGTGTGGTTTTCAATGAGGGAGAGGGGTAGGTTTTCAAAGTGGGAGAGGAACTGGTTGCCTGTGGGTGGAACGAGGTGGCTGTCACACTGCGACTCATGTCTCTAGTGGTAGCTATCACTGTAGTCCCTTCTGTGTTAGTGGTATATTCTTCCTGGTTTGTCTTCAATTGGTCATCTGTTAAGCTTGTAATAAGAATACCCTTCAGGGAATCAGGGCTATAGCATGTAACTCGGCTGATATTGAGCACCTTGGACTGGTGCGATATCATCCAGTTTCTGAGAGGAACTATATTCTCATCACACTTCCAGGGGTTATCGCAGAGATTCACTTTGGCCAGTGGCTCAAAGGAGTCCAGCAGCTCCTGTGGAAGGCTCTCAAGGGAATTATTTTGAAGCTGGACTTCCGTTAATTTAGAAAGGTTTCTGAACAGGTTTCGCGGCAGTGACCGCAGGTGATTGTTTTGGAGAGAGATGTTCTGGAGCTTGTCCATGCCTCGGAATGTGCCTTCATCCAAGCTGGTCAGCTTGTTAGTGTGCAGAGACACTTCAGCAAGTTTGGTCAAGCCGCTGAATGCGTCTTTGGAGATGCTGCTGATGTGGTTTCTGCTCAAGATCAGTAGTTCCAAATTGGTTAAGTTGCTAAACACGTTGTCTGAAATACGAACTAATTTGTTGTCATATAGCCAAAGATCCCTGAGGTGGGGCATGGGACCAAATACGCCACTGGGGAGATCTGTCAGTTGATTTTCAAAAAGGGTAAATTTGGTGAGATTAGGCAAATTAAGGAAGATTCCTTCAGGCAGCACGGATATTTGATTGTTAGACAGGTACAGTTTCTTCAAGTTCAGCTGCTTGGAAAACAGACCCCAGTGCAGGTGTTCTATATGGTTATCTTGTAAATAAAGTTCTACCAGGTTTAAGTTATCAAAGCTTCCAGCTGGAATGTGCCTCAGTTGGGTATCTAGAAGTTTTAGGGTTTGAAGCTTGGTCAGTGTTTTGAAAACGTTGGCTGGAAGGTGGGTAATGTTGTTCCTGCCAAGGTGGAGCATTTGGAGACTGACCAGCTGGTGGAAAGCTTCTTCTGGTATGGCACTAAGTTCATTTTCTTGGAGTTGGAGGTCTCTCAGTTTAGAGAGTGTAGCAAACAGGCCAGAGTCGATTTTTTGCAGTTTATTGTTGAAAAGCATAAGGCTCTCGAGATTCACAAGGTTATTTAACAGCCCAGCAGGTATCTCTTGCAGTTGATTTGAACTCAAAATAAGATACTGAAGGTTAGTTAGACTGTCGAATGCCCCGGGTGAGATGTGAGAGAATTCATTTTCGTTTACATTAAGTGCAGCAAGTGCTGGAGGAGGATCCTGGAACGTGCTCGCTTCCAGAGATGGGATTTGGGTGCCGATTAGATCAAGTCGAAGTGTATCGAAGGGCAGTGGTGACGGGACCCGCGTCACTGCCTTTCCTTTACATGAGACACGCTGATTTGAGCACTTACATCCATCTGGGCAGGCAAGAACACAAAATGCAGCTTGAAGACCGATGAATAAATATATGTAGCACGCCACCTCCATGGAGCCTAAAAATACACAATAAGAGGATTTAGTGTAAGCCTTGCCAGGTAACCCTGGTACTGGCTAAGACAGGACTGGCAAGTGATTGTACTAGTTTGCAGGCCTTACCCCCATATTCAGAAACATCTCTTGAGCACCACACTTAATCTTTCTAAATGCAAGAGTTTGACTGGATTGTAGCCACCATGCTCGTACTTCACCACTTGTTTTTTTTTGTTTGCTTTTTGTTTGGTTTATTCAACAAAGATTAACTGAGATGGTGAGCATGAACCCAAACAAGGAGGCTGTTGAGGCTCACTGATTAACTGCTCCTTTGTGCTCCCTGGTTCTTTCTTTCCCCAACATCTGTAATTGTGTAGAGCAGGACAGCCACTTCTGCGGCTGCACGGCAGACTGAAATCACTCTAAAGTAACCCTGCATGAGGGGAGAGTGACTAACACTGGCTGCAGCTGTGTGCCAGTCCAGCATGTTCTGCTAATGATGCAGGGGGACCTCATTAAAGATGTCTCGCCAAGATAATAAATCACTGGGCTCTGTTCGCAGGGAAGCGTGTAAATTAAAAAGACATGGGAAAGTTAAAGCTGTTTTGGGATAACTCTCTGAAAACAAAATTCAGACAGCTTCCTATATATATATATATATATATATATATATATATATATATATATATATATATATATATATTAGCTCAAAGAGCCATATATATATATATATATATATATATATATATATATATATATATATATATATATATATATATATATATATATATATATATATATATATATACCCACTCCCTATTGGTGACAGATGTGTGTGTTGTAATACACAGGGAATGTTGACCAATTAGTTCAATAGCTGGCTCATTACTGAAAGGAAAATGACCAGACTCAAGCAAAATCAAACTATGGCTTCCAGTATTATACAGCCAACACCAGCATGTCCCTATATTTGATTTCTCTTCATTCTATGTGCAGTACTCCTTTGTGCAGTGGTTAAGAGAAAGGATACACACATTTAAAATTAAAAATGAAACTTCATACCAGCAAACAGCTATAAGAAGACAGACATACTGTGAAACCACAGCAAGCAATCAGACAGTTCAAGTTGATCCTACAGGCGTAATCCTAACTACTCTTTTTGACTTAGTTTCTTCTAGTTCTACAAATGTTCACAATAAAATTAACAAAATTAACAATAAAATCGATAAACTAATAGAACAGCTTATACATGAAGACGTGCGTTATATATATATATATATATATATATATATATATATATATATATATATATATATATATATATATATATATATATCACATGTTTTAATAAACTGAATTGCGATAAAGACGGTAACAATTTGATCGATTAAAAATGCTTGTAAGTGCAGATATTAACATCAGCAAAAAACGGAACGGAACGGAACATTTCTGATGGTGACCAAACGTGTGAGTATATGTTGTGTAAAAATTAAACAAACAAGGACGTGAAAAGGTTACCGTACCAAGCTGAAAAAAAAACCCTCCAATAAACCAATGTTATCTTTCGCCAGTCAAATCGCAGTGTGCCTAAATAAAGTTTCGAGTCAACGCGTATGTTACGTCTTGCATTCGCGATATAATAGACTTAGTTCAATTGTTTACCGTCAGCGGTTTAAATAAGATTTAATTGCACAAGATTCGAGATCAGCTGATTATATCTCTTCAGCAGAAGCAAGCACAGTAATTATGCGCATCGTTACCATTATGTAAAACAGCATGTAGCGTGTGTTTTGCACTAAAGCAGGGTCAGCTGTTGCAGGAAAAACAAAGTTTATTTCTCAAACTGACCTTTTAAAAATGTGAAAGCAGAACACACAGAAATACTTGGGACTGTAATTAGGAAGTGTACTGTAGCTAACTTAATTGCTTTAAACAAAACAAACAAAAACCCTCCATTTACTAAATTTAGCTCTCAGATTGTGCTAATGAAAATATATGACAATGTGCTTGCTGTGGTGTGTTTAATATAGCAGAAGGAACTCACTGCCATTTAAACGTGTTTTTACTGAAGAATAAACGTTATGTAAATCATAAGAGCTGTCTGTGTTACATGATGTCAGATCAGGATGTCACGAACACCTGAGCATGCGAGCTGCAGCATGTTGTCTCCATATTACTGTACAACTGTACACAAGGTGCGGTCACCAATTCCATACACTTGAAAAATATAAAACATGCTGAAGAAGCCCTGTGTACGTATATGAGGTGTAGAGTTTGAAATGTGTTGTTTCATTATCTGAAGAAGCCCTGTGTATGATGTTGTGTAGAGTCTGAAATGTGTTGTTTCATTATCTGAAGAAGCCCTGTGTATGATGTTGTGTAGAGTCTGAAATGTGTTGTTTCATTATCTGAAGAAGCCCTGTGTATGATGTTGTGTAGAGTTTGAAATGTGTTGTTTCATTATCTGAAGAAGCCCTGTGTATGATGTTGTGTAGAGTCTGAAATGTGTTGTTTCATTATCTGAAGAAGCCCTGTGTATGATGTTGTGTAGAGTCTGAAATGTGTTGTTTCATTATCTGAAGAAGCCCTGTGTATGATGTTGTGTAGAGTCTGAAATGTGTTGCTTCATTATCTGAAGAAGCCCTGTGTATGATGTTGTGTAGAGTTTGAAATGTATATCCCGTGTGTTTTTTATGTGATTGCAATTTGCTGCTGTTGGTCGCCGTTATTGCTCATATGGCCTTTTTCCAATAAAACATTTTAAATTAATTTTAAATGAAAAAAAGATAGTTTGGTCTTTAAACTAGTTTACTTAACTATTGTAACAGTTGTAACAATTGCTTTATATTCTTCTTAATTATTTAGAGAGATGTTTTTTTTAAATATATAAAGTTTTGCCTTTTAAACAGAGCAGAACTTTTTCAGTAAATCACTAAAAGCGAAACATTTTTATGAAAACACAAATTCAAAAGCAAAAAAAAAAACTCTTTAATTTGTCTCATTTAGGGTGGCATTACATTAGTCAGTTTCTGTAAAACATTTATTTTATATGAAAACCTTAAAAACGTACCTTTCTTTCCTGGGAAAGCGCTGACTTCAGAAGCAGAGACCCTCACAAAGGTTAAGGAAGACTGATCACAGCAGCAGTGAGAGTGCAGTGCCACAGGGCTGAGAGGGGAGCGCATCTGTCAACTACAGATGAAGGCGAGGTCTTGTACTAGTTAAGCGACTCAGACGTGTTTATTGTGAGCATGGGGATTTAAAGATCTGACAATCAATCAGATACTTGCTTTCATACATGTTGCATGTGTTTTTACATTTTGTTTTGAATGAACCCCCACACCACGCAAGTGTGCCAAAGCGTTTTCTTTTTCCCCCGTAACTCGTTGGCAGTGCTAGTGATTTCTCACTAAATCCGTGTTTCTGGAATAGACGGTGACATTTTATTTTATTTCTTAGCAGACGCCCTTATCCAGGGCGATTTACAATTGTTACAAGATATCACATTATTTTTACATACAATTACATTACATACAATTACCCATTTATACAGTTGGGTTTTTACTGGAGCAATCTAGGTAAAGTGCCATGCTCGAGGGTACAGCAGCAGTGTCCCTCCACCTGGGATTGAACCCACAACCCTCCGGTCAAGAGTCCAGAGCCCCTAACCACTACTCCACACTGCTGCCATTCTCATCTTTAGCTGCAAGTTTGCCAATGCCCACAGAACCTGCTGCATTAATATCAGTGATGCACGCGGGGCTGTGGCCAAAACCAACACTAGGGACTTGTGCATGGGAGGCATCGCATTGCTGTGCATCCTGCGGAATCTCCTTTTGGAGCCCTGGTAAGATGAGTGATTGTAGTGATGGAATACAGTCCACTCATGCCAATCCAAACCCTGGTAGACTGAGCCGAACTACAGAATGGACTGATTTACAGAGTGACTTGGGTGATTCTTTTATTTCCTATTTTTCTCACTCAGACCTCTTCCTTACTTATTTTAGTATCCCTAAATAGTCCCCACCAATGAAGAATAATTGGGTATGGCATTTTCTCTTCATTTTACCCTGAAATAGGTTTCTGGTTAAGCACTGCCCAGGACAAAAACACCCAACCCTAATCATTTGTTGGTTCCACAGTTTGGGTCGGTACTGTATACTCAGAACCACACTGTCCAAGTGAAATACGTGCTTGATAGGAACTAGTTCAATATCGTGATTCTGTGTGAAGTGTGTGTCACATTTAGAGCGGGTGTAGTGTTTTTTTCAGGTACGCGGATAAATCTCGCCCATGCTTAGAAAGCACAGAAGCTCCTTTTCAAATCTGGTATATTACGCTGCTTTCGGTCTTTTTCATCGTTTTTTAATTGAATTTATCATATTTTTTCCACCATCAAAAAATAGTACGCAAATATTTATCATATGCAATACATTGGGTCATTTTTTTAGTTGTGCAACTTTGCGGTGGATTTCTCATTTTGTCGTCTTCGTCGTGAATTGTTTTTTTTTTTCTTTTTAGAGAAATTGATTGTCTTAAGTTTGCAAAAAAATCATGTATAATTAATGGTAAATGTACCTCTGTTTGATAATAGGAAGACACATCCCATCGTAATTGATTGCCCCGTACCAAAATCTCTCAGCGTACCACATTCTAACATTACCCGGGTCAAGTTCTGGTACGCGCACCACATTGTGACGATGTACCACTTTAAACACTACACCGTCTCTTTTTTTTGTTAAAATTGTAATTGTAATAGTATTATGACAAGGCATCTTAATTTGGTACTGGGCAAGACAAATCTCCAATCGTTGAGAACAGTGTGTTTCTGTTGATAAGATATTTCTTCTGAAACCTCTTGCTAAAGCGGTCTTTGTTAGCGTAACAGGGACCTATCTACATTCAGGAACCATACCCTTTCACTCTACTGATAATACTGACACGCTTCACCAGTGCGGTTTCAGAAAACATGCCGCTCAGAGGCAATGTAAGAATACAGGACAAGTAGATAAAGGGTTGTACATAAGAAAGACGTGTGTGAAAGAATTGTACTTCAGTATTTCAACACTTGTTAAGCTTTCATCATGCTCTTGGTAACCGTTGAGTTTTTGTGTAACTTGTGTTTCCATACTGACCACAAACACAATGAAATTGCTTGAAACACCCTTAATAAGAAGCTGGGGGTTTGCAAAGTACCAGTAATGAAGGGTCATGTTTTCCATGGGTTTAAAGCAAGCAGTGAGCACAGAGTAACATTATGCACATTTCAGAAACGAAGTAAAGATGTGTGTGTGTGTGCTTTGGTATTATATTATTAGGCTTCCAAGCTGGTTTGGGAAGTCTATTGTTATTGTAAAGATTATTTTTTGTTGTTGTTGTTGTCGTTTTTCCTCTCAAAACTTTAAACTGCTCCTGTTCGCACATTGTGTAACCAAACAACATGAAACTTGGCAGGTATCACCCTGTGTAGATTACAGTTCAGGAGCATCTTGGTTGCCAGTGTCAACCAAAATGGCGGCCTGATGCATTTTTTGGAACCTGTGAACCGATTGATCTAAAACTTTGCATTCATGATCAGCAACCAAACCCGCTTAAAGTTTGCAAAGCAGAAGTTGCTGCAATAAATTACTATCAAAATGGCTACCATGAAATTGGGGGGGCAAGTGGGGGTGGGGGTCTTTGGAGAGTGACAATTGGAAGCCATGTATACCAATTAACCCTGAAGCCAGACTACGCCACTGAAGGTATTACACCTTCAGAATTGACCAGATCACTCAAAATACACAGGTTCATTATACAGGGCAATTAAAACAGCAGAGTGGAGTAGTGGTTAGGGCTCTGGACTCTGGACCGGAGGGTCGTGGGTTCAATCCCAGGTGGGGGACATTGCTGCTGTACCCTTGAGCAAGGTACCTTAGTTCGATTGCTCCAGTAAAAACCCAACTGTATAAATGGGTAATTGTATGTAAAATAATAATAATGCAATATCTGTATAAAGTGATATCTTGTAGCAATTTTAAGTCACCCTGGATAAGGGTGTCTGCTAAGCAATAAATAATACTGAGCAAAGACAAGGCGCGACAACCAAGAGATCAAAGTATAACACTATTTATGAAACACGGCTTCTGTTAAAAGAAAGATCACATGCATGATTGAAATACAGAACTCACAATAGCAGGCAAATAACAAGTAGATGACAATTAACATCAATGGGATAATTAGAAATTGAATTCAGTGCACCTACAATTAGCATCAATGAAGTAGTTAAAGATTGAATTTCATACAGATAACTGTACAGTTAAACAAGCAGCTCGTAGAATCAGGACAACTGTGGTAAAACAAGTAATTAGTACACTAAACAATTAAACATGATAACTGGTACACTCCAAACAAAATGAATATCACACAAAATAATAATAATCCACCAAAACTAAAATAACCCACAATACAGCAAATCACTCTCCAATAACATCATTACCGGTATTACTCTCATTCAATGAGAATACGTCTTAACATGGGGTAATATAGTAAGCGCAGAATTACTCGAGTTCGCTCTAACCCAATATTCCTTAGTTTAGATTACCCCTTTAAGTAATCTAAGCTAAGGAAGTGCACGTTTTCCTTCCTAACGGGCAGCGTGCAAGGCTCTGGGAATACAGACGCACACAACTCAACTCAAAACGTTTAAACTTAACTTCGATAAGGACTGTCAAATGACATCAGCTCAAACTTTCACACAGCAGGTACAGGTTGATTATAACCACAGACTGCTTAACAGCCATATGCACTGCTTTAACTGCACGAAACAGTTTAGACCAAAAGAAAGCTCTAAACGATTATACTACCTCCATTCATGGGGAATACTCGCAAACAAACGTGTGGAGCCGACATTCCCGCAGCCTTGCATCTCCCGTGTCTCAGTTTACACGGCCCTTTAAATGGTAACGAGTTGAAACGATTTATCCAATTCAATGCAGTTAATCAATTACACCTGCCACATTCTCTCAGTGATGAAACTCACTTAACAGGTAGTACATCCGGAAGTAAAGACTAACTTGGTATGGGTATAATATCGCAGTTCTCTTGTTTCATGTACAGTTCCTGTTCTTTTAGATTCTCTTGGTATATCCTTTTCATCTGCAGTCATCGCATCCTGGTGACTCTAAAACCCTAAAAGCATCCATGAGGCCACACACGGGCTCTCAAAGGTGTGCACACTCTATTGAGAGCGCAGCGGTGTTTCAAACTTTTAAAAGGAGTGTACAGATTACAACAAGGACTCAGAACAGCATCTGCTCCCAACTGGTTTGGATTAGCAAGAGTCTACTATATTTGAGTTTTAATGATAAAATGACATATTTTATTTATGTCAACAACTGATGAGCTTGGCTAACAGTAGAGGAAACCATGGTTTGTTTTCTGGAGTAGTAATTCTTAGTTACTGACAAGGGAATCACCACTGTTTGTGACTGTGTTGAACAGAAAAATACAGCAGGTTTAATAACAGTGACTATGGATAAGTCACTGTCTGAAGATGTGTAGAAACCCAGCCAGAGCAGCAGGAAGGGAACATCTTGTTCTGCACACAGTCCTGGTTATTCACCTTGTTCAGAAGCACTGATACTAATCCTATTCTAATTGGTTGCCACTATGACACACAAATCCCTGTTGAAATCCATACAGAATTAGTTAAAGGTCAGTTTAGCTTGTCATAATACAATGACACTTCTCATTTGACCAGAATCAGATGGAACCGATTGTTTTTGATTGTTGTTGCTGCAGAAGGGCCAGTGTGTTCCTATCTGTTTTTATACTGTAGTTATGTGACTACTAGAAAAAGGGAAGTTTAGACTGTAAGGGATAATGCTGATGATGATGGTACATTTTATTTTTGTCCTGTTGTGAAGAAACGCAGGATGTAGGCCGATGTAGCAATAGTGTTGAATGTTGTAGATGTTATTTTAAGCACTCAGCTTTAAAAGAATGTTCCTAATAATATTTTTATGTTCTTGCCATCTAGGGCTTCCAAACATTACAGGATTTCTTTTGGCTGAATCAATCTAAAAACGTATTGCATTTATAGAGCTCAGAAGTCTTAGTCTTAATCTAAAGAAGCTTTCTCTAAATTCTTTTTTTTTTTAATTTTATGCACAAATAACACAGGGAAATAAAAATAATTATATTAATAAAAGTTCTCTAAAATGATTAACCCTGACGTTTTTAAACAATTGTGCTTTACAAATAAAAACTGGCTAGATAGAAACAGAATAGTTCCCAGTATACAGTAAGAGCTGCGTAATGTGATGTTAAGGGTTCGGTGCTGATCGAATGTTTGTGTGTTGTCATGGTACTGTGCCAGTTTCAATCGTACATTAACTAAATGATGCTCACTTTGGATTTTCAACATCTGTGCTGTTTGCCTTACTTTCAGCTTCACTGATGATTCTCACAAGAACAACAGGCCTAACAAGAAAATCTAGAGACTGCGTTAATCGGCAAATTTTGTACAGCAAATAAATCATGCCTATTATAGGAACAATCTGTAAGGCTGCTAAGGCAGCATGGAAACTTGAGTATATTCTGCAGTAAGGAACTTTTACAGGAAGGATCAGTCTGGCCTGGTAGCCAGCTGGGGGCACTTGGGTCACTGTGTCAGGTGTGGTGCCAATAGCAGTCGATGTAAGCTGCGTCCCGGGGATGGCAGTCGTGGAAGTGAATGTTGTGCTCCACTCTAATAAGTTTTCATCGCTGGCTGAATGGTTTGGGGAAATGGTTGAAACAGGGGCAGTGGGATAAGATGCAGCTGCTGTTGAGTGAGGGGGGTTCCAGTCAGCACTCGCTGCTGTTGAGTGAGGGGGGTTCCAGTCAGCACTCGCTGCTGTTGAGTGAGGACGGTTCCAGTCAGCACTCGCTGCTGTTGAGTGAGGACGGTTCCAGTCAGCACTCGCTGCTGTTGAGTGAGGGGGGTTCCAGTCAGCACTCGCTGCTGTTGAGTGAGGGGGTTCCAGTCAGCACTTCGCTGCTGTTGAGTGAGGGGGTTCCAGTCAGCACTCGCTGCTGTTGAGTGAGGGGGGTTCCAGTCAGCACTCGCTGCTGTTGAGTGAGGGGGGTTCCAGTCAGCACTCGCTGCTGTTGAGTGAGGGGGGTTCCAGTCAGCACTCGCTGCTGTTGAGTGAAGGGGGTTCCAGTCAGCACTCGCTGCTGTTGAGTGAGGGGGGTTCCAGTCAGCACTCGCTGGTGTGGTCTTGCCAAGTTCTTCAAATGGTACCATAGATGGGGTGGACTGTAGTCTGTCGGTTGCAAAAAGTCCACATTGAAGTCTACCAGCAGTCACTGATGAAAGAAGTGTATTCTTAATGAACGGTGGCTCAGAGCAATTTAGAAGGTTGGGATTGTAGATCCTATGAAAGTTGTCCCGTATCCAGTCTGTAAAGTCCAGTATGTCACAGTTGCAAAACCAAGGGTTTTCTTCCAGATAAATCATTGCAAGCTTTGGCAGGCCTTTGAAAACAACTCTTGGAAGGTTTTGTAATTTGTTCTTATTAAGTACAAGGCTCTGTAGGTTCACAAGGTTTGAAAAGACCCCTTCTTCTAAAGCTTGTAGATTATTGGAGTGAAGAGACAGCCTGGTAAGTGTTCTCAGACCGCGAAAGGAGTCCCTTGGTAATGCAGTGAGATGACTGTTTAAGGTAATGGAGAGACTTTGTAGTCCAGTCAGGTTGATAAACACATTGTCAGGAATGGTTTCAAGCTTGGTGTTGTACAATATTAGCTCTTTGAGTCTAGGCATGCTTCCAAACAGGTGCACTGGAAGCTCCAACAGTGGGTTTTTGAATATGTTTAATAGAGATAGGTTGGGCATGTTAAAAAAAGTCTGAGAGGGCAGCCAGCTGAGTTGATTGGAGGATATTGTTAGGTTTACTAAGTTAGGTAAATGCCAGAAGACCATGGGTGCAATTTGTTGGATGTTGTTGGTGTGGAGCTTAAGTTCAAGGAGCTGGCTGAGGTTGTTGAAAATTCCTGCTTGAATTTCAGCCAGCTGATTGCGGTAGAGCAGAAGTTCTTGAAGTTGGGTCAGTGGATTGAAGATGATCGCAGGAAGAGATTTCAGCAGGTTTTTCCCTATATTAAGGACTCTTAGTTTTCCAAGTTTCCAAAAGATTTTCTCGGGGATGTCTGTGAGCCTGTTGGCGTTCAAATCAAGTTCAGTCAGGTTGACCAGGGAATCGAACATACCTAACTGTATGTCGTCCAGTCTGTTATTATCAAGGAAGAGTTGACGGAGATCCACTTGATTGTCAAACAATCCATTTGGAAGCCGCTGGTACAGATTGTCTGATAGCTTCAGCGACAACAAGTGTTGCAAACCATGAAAAGATCCTGGAGCAATGGTTGTCAATGGGTTGCTGCTTATCTGGAGTCGTGATAGGTCAGGCAAACTGTTAAAACTATTGGCTTTCAATTCCCTCAGCTGAGTTTTCTCTATCTTCAAAAAAGTTATAGGAGGAGAAAATGATGGCATGCTTGTAATCTGGCCTGTGCAGAAGACACTGACATTCTCATAGCATTGGCAGCTTAAGGGACAACTGAGACCATTGACTTGAAGAAAATGAGGTGCCAGCAATATGAAGTTCAGAAGTGGGATCCTCATATTGACGATATGAGTATGAGACAAACTTAAAAGAGAAAACAAAACCACAATATTCTGTAAAACAGCATTGATTACTGATCATATAATAGTAATCAGTTGTGAACAATGTCATTATGGCACAATAGTTTGAATATTTTGCCTTAAATATTAATCTGCCTTCAATGATCTTAAAAAACACCCGCTAAGTACTTTGTTGCTTACTGTATGATAATGTTTTTCAGCAAGTCTGGTGTTATTTGCACTGTGGAGAAACACACTGCTTTATTATTTAAGCTTTAAATTCTTTACCTCCATTTTTATTTTATAGAATAAACAACTTATAACAATTACAATATTTTATTGTACTGCTTGCTTAAAATTCTATCTAAACTTTAGTTCAGGTGAAGTCAAGTAGTTATCGAAGATACATTTCTTACCTTTCAGAGAGAGTCTGGCGACCGTTAAGGAGCCTCAAAAGTGCTTGAAACTATGAACGCTTTTTAAAGGGAGTCAGGAAGCGGCAGTGCTAGATAAGCAATGTTCTATTCTAGGGCTCAGTTACAGTATCTGACATTGGGGCTTGGCCAAATACTCTAGGGGCCCAGCCTTGGTTTGACTGTTTTATAAAATGTAGGTTGGGGTTTTTTCAGGGTAATTGCAGTTTAAGATATGTTTCCATATATAGTGTGGCTTTGAAGCCACTTAGTAGTGCTGCAGAAAACAAATGCTTGGTATAGTTATAAAACCAGATGATGGGCAAAAATATTCTAGGACTAGCACCACTTTAAGACAATTGGTGGTCATATTAAGCTATACTTTTTGGCATCAGATAGAGTGCCTACATAATCTATTATAATCTATTATAAAGGCTTTACGCCAAATAGCACTCCTCCTTCCAACACCTTACGTACATGTGAATGTGCAAGTCCATTTTTAGGCAGTTTAAAAAATAAAAGCAAGTTTTCCCACAGTGAGGGTTAAATATTGTTTTTTGTTTGTTTGTATTGTTTGTCAGAAATCCATTAGTGCTATATATATATTTTGCACAGGTACTTGCATGGATGCAGTGGACCTTGCTATTAGGTACTGCATGGTTCGGAAATATGAGGTGTGCTGCATTGGCTTTTGTACCCTTTCCCTTGTCTGTAGCCAGGCTTAACCTATTGGTCTATTGTGTCCCCTCTGGAGCACAGCCAGTATTTCTTCTATTGCCCTCGACTCGTTCTATTCTAAATGAGCGTGTGGAAAATCGCTTGTTGGAGTACCATTATTCATAACCCTTCAAACCGGATGAGTCGATAGGCAGTCAGCCTGTTCACTCAGCTCATTACTCATTGGATGCGAATCATTCCTGGGAGATGTTCAATAAATGCTGAAACAATTGGATGATAGCACATGGTCTTCTGGAGTTCAGGGACTCATTGTGGCAAAGGCACCGGATATGAATGTCATGGCTGGATGAGTTAGATAACCCCAGCCTAGCGTTTGGGCTTGGAAAATGACTCAGCACAGGAGTAGAAGGATATGCTGAGCAGGAATATTACCCCAGGGCTGTAATACGTAGTACTGAATGAAATCGAGACCAAGCAAACCTAACAATTTCTAAACCAAATTAATAATCCCTCAAAGTGCCATGTTTTTGTTCTATAGACAGCTTCTTGCATGACAACTGCACACTAAAACAATATTGAAATAATGAATAATGTTATCTTACAGGTAATTTGTCTGATGTATTTTCCCCATATAGCTGTGTAATGTAAAGAGTACTGTAGGAGTCCCTTGGTAATGCAGTGAGATGACTGTTTAAGGTAATGGAGAGACTTTGTAGTCCAGTCAGGTTGATAAACACATTGTCAGGAATGGTTTCAAGCTTGGTGTTGTACAATATTAGCTCTTTGAGTCTAGGCATGCTTCCAAACAGGTGCACTGGAAGCTCCAACAGTGGGTTTTTGAATATGTTTAATAGAGATAGGTTGGGCATGTTAAAAAAAGTCTGAGAGGGCAGCCAGCTGAGTTGATTGGAGGATATTGTTAGGTTTACTAAGTTAGGTAAATGCCAGAAGACCATGGGTGCAATTTGTTGGATGTTGTTGGTGTGGAGCTTAAGTTCAAGGAGCTGGCTGAGGTTGTTGAAAATTCCTGCTTGAATTTCAGCCAGCTGATTGCGGTAGAGCAGAAGTTCTTGAAGTTGGGTCAGTGGATTGAAGATGGTGGGAAGAGATTTCAGCAGGTTTTTCCCTATATTAAGGACTCTTAGTTTTCCAAGTTTCCAAAAGATTTTCTCGGGATGTCTGTGAGCCTGTTACGCTCAAATCAAGTTCAGTCAGGTTGACCAGGGAATCGAACATACCTAACTGTATGTCGTCCAGTCTGTTATTATCAAGGAAGAGTTGACGGAGATCCACTTGATTGTCAAACAATCCATTTGGAAGCCGCTGGTACAGATTGTCTGATAGCTTCAGCGACAACAAGTGTTGCAAACCATGAAAAGATCCTGGAGCAATGGTTGTCAATGGGTTGCTGCTTATCTGGAGTCGTGATAGGTCAGGCAAACTGTTAAAACTATTGGCTTTCAATTCCCTCAGCTGAGTTTTCTCTATCTTCAAAAAAGTTATAGGAGGAGAAAATGATGGCATGCTTGTAATCTGGCCTGTGCAGAAGACACTGACATTCTCATAGCATTGGCAGCTTAAGGGACAACTGAGACCATTGACTTGAAGAAAATGAGGTGCCAGCAATATGAAGTTCAGAAGTGGGATCCTCATATTGACGATATGAGTATGAGACAAACTTAAAAAGAGAAAACAAAAACCACAATATTCTGTAAAACAGCATTGATTACTGATCATATAATAGTAATCAGTTGTGAACAATGTCATTATGGCACAATAGTTTGAATATTTTGCCTTAAATATTAATCTGCCTTCAATGATCTTAAAAAACACCCGCTAAGTACTTTGTTGCTTACTGTATGATAATGTTTTTCAGCAAGTCTGGTGTTATTTGCACTGTGGAGAAACACACTGCTTTATTATTTAAGCTTTAAATTCTTTACCTCCATTTTTATTTTATAGAATAAACAACTTATAACAATTACAATATTTTATTGTACTGCTTGCTTAAAATTCTATCTAAACTTTAGACAACTGCACACTAAAACAATATTGAAATAATGAATAATGTTATCTTACAGGTAATTTGTCTGATGTATTTTCCCCATATAGCTGTGTAATGTAAAGAGTGCTGTAGGTTTTGAAATTAAAAATAATTGATTGTTTAGTAGATGTTGTAATTAACATTATAGCAATTGTAAAATAATGGTTTGCCATTTTCTTTCCATTCTGAAATGTACATATCTAATTCTCAGGATTTCTACGGGCCATTGTGGATCATGTAGAACAGAATCCACTATATTTGCTTGAATTCAAAAAACATTATTTTTTTCCAGTGAATTAATAACATTAAGGTCAACTGTTTTCAAATAATTCATTTTATTTACGAAAGAAATAAAACACTGGTAAAAAAAAAAAAAAAAGCTTTTAAATATAAATTACAAGTAGAAAAAAAAATCATGAATTCTGTACATTTTTTTTTTGTAAAAACATTTAAAAATAATTTGACACATTTACATATTTCTGTGGGAGAAAAAGAAGAACAAAACTGAATGCTTTAACATGCAGAGAAGTGGCAGTTTTAAGCAACTCATCGGCAACTCATCAGCTGCATCAGACATGTTTACTGACACAAGGGAGTTTAAAAAATGTACTAACATGACAAAGTCTCAATGAGGGATTATCATTCGTGTAAAGAAATACCAAATACTCTACATGTCTGGTACCTGAGGACACAATGCCTGTCTAGGCACCTCATTTGCATACTGTCATTATATATAATGTTTGTTTGTTTTGTTTGTTTAATTTTTTTTCTGTTTTAATTGTTTGTCATTGGAACTGGAATAATGAAATTATTTTCATGAAACAATAAAAACTGCCCTTTCATTAATGAGAAACCACGTTGTTTATATTGTTCTGCTCCATTAGAAGCTTACAATTTAGTATTTATTTTCTCTTTTTGAAGGAGAAAGAAAAGAAAAAAAAAAAGTCCTCCAATGGGTTTCAAAAGATACAGCAGAATTGCTGCCCCCTACTCACTGTTAAATCTCTATTGGAACCCACTGTGTCAAGCAGTGACTATATTGATACTGTGTGGATGAACCACTGCACTTAAATTAATCTGAAAGTCAAACAAGCAAAAATGGGGTATATTTGTTTTTCCAGAAAGACTTTTACAAAAGTGAACTTATTTTACACCCAAACAACTTGATATTTAAATACTATTCTAATATTAATATATATATAGATCATCATTTTTAAAACGTGTGAGGTCATTATGACCTTTCAGTTATGTGTACAGTAAAAAGAAAAACTATTCATTTGAAATAAAAGCAGCAGAATTTAATGGTACACCCTTTTCAGCTTGGTCTCATTAGATAAAAGGCAAACCTAAAATGTAAAAAAAACACACCAAAATGTATTTCCTAGCAACTTGCAATATGTTTGCAACAAATCACTAATGCACATCAACTCAGGGAATTAGTTCACATCACATTACCATGATCCCAGTGTTGTACAGAGTTGGCAATTCAGCTGCAAAAGGTACCAAGGCTTTACAGCATCAGTTATTACAACCTGCAGCACTCCTATTGAAATAGTTAGCATTACTATGCAGCATGAGTGAAGAGCAACAGTAAATGACCTGTTCATACTAGTACAAATCACCTTGAAACACACACGACGGTGTGCCTTTGCGGGGAACGGATTAAAAATCAAGTGACTGTTAGTTTCTTCTGTTTTTTTTATCATTCATTTTTATCATTCAGTAAGATATTTAAATCACAAAAAAAAGACTGCCGTGTCTGTAGTCATTCTGAGCTTGTAATAGTAATGACATAACAATTACAACCACACCTTTCAGAATACTGTTATTTCCAAAGGCATGCTTTGGCAGTATTGTGATGCAATACGCAATACCACTCAAATGGGGAAATATATATATATATATATATATATATATATATATATATATATATATATATATATATATATATATAAATAAACAAACTTAAAACAAAAAGGGTCGACGCAACTGAGTGTTCCAGACTGGAAAACTAGATATCCTACAGAAGCCATTACATCATTGAATTTTTTTTTAAAACCTAGTAATTGATAAAGATTTGATTGGAACATACAAAGCCATACCAGCTAGGATTTTTCATAGAAAAGAGAAGCGTTTATTTATTTCAAAGTCATGACTAAGATAAAAAGGACAGCGCAACCGCGTTTCAAGAACCAAGCCAAATACTGATTTCATTTATTCACTAAAATTGTTAAAAACAGCAGAATCAGAAGTGTTAAGAAATGCATTCTGCTAGGCTTGTTTTTATTACTCATGGAACAAAAGATAAGTGTATTCAATTGGCAGTCGAGATAACACTGGCCAGAACAGTTTACTTTTAAGCTGCAGGAACAAGCAGTTTTAGGCTTATATGAAACACTAATAAAAGAAAATGTGCTTTAACTAGACAAAAAAAAAACTAAAATAAAAGATGCAAAGCATTACAGCCTTTGTCCATTTTGTGCTTAAAAGTGTTCATACTAGGTACAAAAATTGACATAATATGAATGCAAAGCTCTCAAACAGGATGACCACCACTTACTTTAAATAGCAATGGATCTGTAAACTACAGTTACTGTATAATATAGCAGTCACCTGGGATCTTCATTTACATTCTATACAGTATAGCGCTTGCTTTATATACATGGTTTTTTTTCTCGCTGGAAAATGTAGTTACATATTGCAGGTCATTTCTAGACCAGGTATCTGATGGGTATAGAGGCCGCTGCTTTTTAAGTAATGAGTGATGTCATGCACCATTTTAATACAGTATTTCTGAAATAAAATTAAATAGAGATAAAGAATGCTGGCAAATAATTCCAACTCTGTCATTTCCTCTGTAAGCTGTGTGCTGCTGCTCTTCGTGTCTTGTGGTTCATTGTACATTAATCTGCACCCTCTTCTCTTATCTTGCACTGCATACTTCTGAATTTCCTATGAAAAAAAAACTAGAGCGAGCATGGGAGCAGAGTAGGGAGTAGGGGAGGGGCGCCTGATTGCAGGCGAGGAGTAAGGACAGATTCAGCAGACAAAGCTTCATGGTAGATTTAAATAGAGCGAAGGCAAGGCAATCACCGACGACGGAAATGTCTGTCTTGTCGAGAAGCAGACAAAGTTGAGCAATGGAGCTGCGCTTTGAACGCCGCTGTTGCTGGGCTGGAGACTGGATGGAGCAGCAAAGACTAACGTTAGAGCTCCTGCAGCCAAATAGAGAAGCTGAATGATGAGAAGAATCACCAGAGCAGATAGGAAAATAAATGATAATAATCAGTGACCTGCAGTGAAACGAGCGAGGCAACGAGATATTAGCGAAGATGTTAAGCTGAAGCACGAATGACGGAGTCTGAGCGTTTGCTACAAAGCCTAAACACTAGACAGGGGAAGTGCGTAAGATTGTGGCTTAAATAGACAATTAGTAATGATAGACATTAATTAAACAGTTCCAACTCCAACCCCCTGAATCTCGCTCAAATGCTAACATTTAAACGAAAAACTGCCACAAATTGGAAAATGTGACATTTCAAAACCTAACATGAAATACTGTACTACTATAATGGCTTCCAGTATGTACTGCTATTATGGCTTGCAATATCATTTAATTTAGTAGTTTTTTGGATTACATGATGTCAAATAAAAGATTATATATATATATATATATATATATATATATATATATATATATATATATATATATATATATATATATATATAGGTGGGGAGCTTTCTTCCGGTCTTTGCAGGAAGACTAAGAGGGGTGGGAATGTTCTAGTCAACTCCCTTTTTGAATTCTGACCAACAAGTCTTTGGTCACTTCTCTTTCTGAGCGGCAGGCTGGTGCTATGTTGCAGAGATGATTTGGTAAGTGACGTTTTCGGGGCTAGGGGCTTTCCTTGCTTCAGTCGTCGTTTTGGGTTTAGGTGGCCAGTCTGGGTCCACCAGCAGCTCCTGTGCTAGATTCATGTACTTGGCCTTGGGTGCCCTTCTCTTTTGGCAGCATAAAAAAGAAAATAACCTTTCCCCCCACCGGTCAATACCCTCCTGAGGAAGACAGAAGAAAAACACTAATAAAAAACACACTGGACTGTACAGTTATACCCAAATTCAAATGTATGGATCATAATGCATAATTATTTATTTAGCAGATGCCTTTATCCAACAGTGTGTGAACTATACATCAGCTGCAGAGTCACTTACAACGTCTCACGCGAAAGATGGAGCACAAGGAGGTTAAGTGACTTGCTCAGGCCGGGATTTGAACCGGGGACCTCCTGGTTACAAGCCCTTTTCTTTAACCACTGGACCACACAGCCTCCTACGTCATGCTGCCTATAAATAAGATCAGTTTTCTCTTTGTTTCATTACTCACTACGCACCATGAAGCCAGCTGCTAGTTCAATCTGCAGTCTACACTGCACTCTTTACCAAGGAAGGTAAAAGATGTCTACACTGTATGCATATTTTTGTACAACTGACATTCATAAATTCATTAGCCTACCCCCAGTAGCTGTACCTGTAATTAATCTATAGCCATACATGCTTTTTTCTTACTTGCCTCTCGCATCCTGTGCACTGAACACTCATTCAGAAACTCCCACTGTGAGAGCTAGCTGGACAGAACCCTTTCTGCCAGCCCTGACATCCTGAACGGGGCTGTCTAACTGCAGTTAAAATCGCTTTGCTCTTGGTCTGTTGAAATAGTCTCTGCCAATTATTGGGCTGCCAGCCAACGAAAATATACAAGATGATTCACTGAAAGTCACTTTGTGTGTCTGTCCGATTGCTTTTAATCATGTTTATTGTGCAATTAGTAAGTAGTTCAAAGTATCAATCTAGATCCAATACGGTTCTTAACCAAGAATATAATAGCAAATCTTAGGCTTTTGTGGAGTTGCAAAACCAGCTTTCCATTACACCCTCATCCACAGCCAACCCCTTTATATGCAGGCTTACATAGAGATATTAAAAAACGTATGCAGCTACTTGTTAAACAGCTATACAGAAGACTTAAGGTGCATGCAATAGTGTGAAATTGTTAGTGCCCAAATCCCCACACTCCAACTCAAAAAGGGACATCCCACAACAAGCAGGTAGATAAGGATTTTGCATGCACATATTAACATGTGCTGTTATTGAAGGTTAAAGCAGTGAAAAGTCAAAGCGACAGTAAATGAAAGCTTCTGATCCCAACCTGTGGTGTCTGCGTGGCAGAGGTGATGCCACAGCTCCCCTGCTTGTCTCAGCTGAACACAAACTTCCACAAGATGATGAGGTTCTATGAAACATCGCATTGGGTAGGAAAGGATTGAAAGGACTACCATTCGAAAAAGAAAAAAAAATCCCATGAGATTTGTTTTTGTTTCTTACAGAATTTACCACAAAAAAAAAAAAATTACAAAAAAATATTTTAAAAAAAAAGTCATAATGAATTAATGTATAAAATATGTATCCATCGTGATTTTATGAGCATGGATCATTCAGATCTGGTTAAAATTATTTAACAAAGAGTAATAACAATGCAAATCATTTGGAGAAAAAAAGTGCAGGCCTTATGAAAGAGAGGACAGCAGAGGCTATCTAAACTTGTGGGGAGTGTCTGGGCACTGAATTTGGTAGCAAGGTTTTTTTTTTTTTTGTTTTGTTCTTTTTTTTATTTTTTAGATATAAGAACAGGTATCTATTGAGCTGTTGCAATGTAACCCGTTCACACTCTCAGGCATTCAGTTTCCCTGCAAAATGGTAAGACCATCCCAGCCTCATATCACAGAAGTCAATCCCAAGCCAGTGCATCACGTGTTAAAAGTAAGCCTGCTTCTTACCAAAAAACAAAACTCATGACATTAAATAAAGTTTAACATTAGCAGCAATGACTGTTTGCAAACTACTGAATTCCCTTGATAGGGAACTTTTTTTATATCAGGAGTATGTTTTAGAAATAACTATACTTATATTTTAATACACATTTCTAACCTTAATTCAAATGATTTATCCACCATGATTTCTCTGTTGCTGCAGTTACCTAACTACAGACCATTATGTTCTTCATTAAAAAACAAATGACCACTTCTGGGAAAAAAAGAATTTAAAAAGTTGCTGAAAAGTAACAGCCAGTATGTAGCCCTGTGTGTGTTGGATCTTCTTACCTCTGTCAGGACAGATACCACAGCATTAACTACAATGATGAGGAGCACTGTGACTCTCCACTGGTATGGAACACACACAATCTACAAAGGGTTGAAAGAAAATGATTCCAGTTATCATTCCAAGGACAGCAAGTGCTTCATCTTAGACAAGGTCACATTGGCACATTTACATGCTTACAGCTATGGACAAAAGTTTTGCATCACCCTGTAGAATTAACTCATTTAGCTTCTTAAATGAGAATGAAACCTGCTGAATAATAGTTACATTAACATATTGAATTACACCGCTTTGCAGTTTTCCCATATACTTAATAATAAATCTGACAAATTTAAAAATGTGACATTTTAAAAATCCAATGTGAAATACTGTACTACTATTATGGCTTCCGGTAGACACTTGCGATTTCATTTTGTAGTTTCTTTGATTACATGATGTTAAATAAAAGATCTAAATGATGTTCATATAGTATTTTTTTATTATGTCTCAATCCTAAAATTCTAGGTGATTAAAACTTTTGACCATAGCTGTACATACCCTTTCATTCTCTGACACTGTCTAGGTCAGGCTCTTTGTGAACCTGCTGAAATAACCCTGCTGAAATGAGTGATACATGTACCAAGGCTGGGTTTCTGTGTTCAACCGTACTCACCTCCAGAAACTGATCAATGGCATCTACAGGATACAACATGATGAAGAGAATGAAGGCAGAGAGAGCAAATGAAGATATTAAAAATGGCACTGCAAAGAAAAGAAAAAAGAAGAAGAACAAGGGTCAGGATTTTTAAGAGAGAATTTGCAAAGGTTTGCATTTTAGTGCTGCATTACTAGAACATCAGTATTATTATTATTATTATTAATACCATCATTATCATCAAACTCTAAAGATAATTGTAGAATTTAGTTGGCATGGTGAGCTAGGGTTAATCCATGTTTAATTTAAACAATTACGTTAATCATAAGTTATGAGGTCAAACAAATATTTCAGCTAAATCCTCATCAGTTTCCTGTGGTTAGTGGTGAACTCGAGAACTCTTTAATGTCAATGCATTTTAAATCCAAATAACTTACTAAACAAGAATGCACTCTCACACATGTCTCAGCGTTTTCTCAGTACAGCGGATGGTAAATAAACACTTACAGTTTTTGTAGCTAGGCTGCCTGAACGGTTTCCCCTTGGAGAACACGATGGCTACAATGAGGTATTGGAATGAGGAGATGAAGAAGAGTGTTGTGTTCTCATAGTTCTTGATGTTGTGTTCATCGTGATTTGTCTCATTCTGATGGAGTGAGTAGTTGGACAGGCTGCAGGCACTGCAATAAATGAGAAATGGCTCCGGGTTAAGGTTTGGCGTTGTTTCTGTTCCATGGTGAAAGACTCAAGGAGTTACCTTCTTTACCCCCAAAGCACTCTGCACATAATTACAACCCTTTCTTTCAGATGTGTAAATCATTCCCACTACTGCTAAAGATTTTACAACATTGAAGCGTTTACCTTGTAACTGAACTTACTCTGAACTTGGTGTCCACTTGTGGTACCAGGGCTGATGCTTGACCCACAGGAAGGCCAGTGTTTGGAAACCCAGGCACACAAGGATTTGCATGAGGACAGAAAAGAGCAGGGGCCCCGAAATGAGCCCAGAGGGAGGCCTCTCAGAGACCAGCTCCTTCCAGGCAGGGTTTAAACTCACTGCATTAAAAAAGAGACATTGTTAAAATACTTCATGTTCAATAGCAGGCAAATAAAGGGGTCAGAAACCAGCCATCTCAACGGACTGCAGCAAAAACTGCAAGAGAGAGAGAGCAGGCAAAACGCAGCTATGGCTGAAAGTGTTTAATCACCCTATAGAATGAACTCATTTCGTTTCATAAAGTCAAATGAAACCTGCTGAATAATGTTAGATTAACATATTGAATTACATACCGCTTTGTAGTTTTCCATATACTTTACGAAAAACTGACACAAATTGAAAAATGTGACATTTCGATATTTAACTACTACTATGGCTCCCGGTAGACTTTTGCTATATCATTTTTATTAGTTTCTTTGATTACATGATGTTTTAATTGTCTGAATCCTAAAGTTCTGGGTGATGCAAAAAAAATTTGGCCACAGCTGTATATAAGAAATATATAAGAACATGTGCATTATTGGTTTAAACAACACCAATAAACGATTATTTTAAAACTCTTCAATATTTCTTTTTTCTAGCACCCACAGATTAGAAATTCTGAGTACATCGGTGTACATCAGAGATTTCAGTGTACCAATGGTAGATTTTCTTTTCAGGTTTTAAAAGTAAAGTCTTACATTTCCAAAAACATGAAAAACACCTGTTGTACATTAAAGGAGATCCCAGTGAACCAATGAATATGTATGTGGTGATGTTTATAACCACGACGCAGGGAGGGAGGGAAGGAGGGGGTGTTTGAAGGAGGCCAGGAGATTCCAATCAGCTCTGCACACATGCTGCTCAACAGGAGCGGTCTCTGACAGGCAGAGGCTGTGGTGGAGTTATGTATGGGTTGATACAGAGCTGTCTCCACCAGCACTTCACCACTACTAGGACCTGTCCAAAGCAGAGAAGGGAATGGGAAACTATGGACAAAAGTACACACAATAAACACGAGGGGTTTTCTTTTGTACTCACTTGTAAATACAATGACTAGGATGATGGCTATATCAATGAAGAGGAACTGGAAATCCCCAAGATTGCTCAGGATCTAAAAGAAAAGCCAGCAAACATTTTAAAACAGGTTTTAATATATTCAAATAATAGCCTAAGTTGACTTCTAATTACCAGTTCTATAATTATGTAACTTTGACCGAGAAGTATTTAGATTTACCTTAAAATTAAAAAAAAAAAAAAAAAAAAACGAGTTACACAACCATATAGGCTGAATTAAGTAATAGAGTCTGTAAACAACTAGAATGAAGTTAATTCACCGTGGCTTTCCTTTAAATATTAAGTGAAGACACAGCTCATTTATCTCTGCCTTCATCACAGAACCACAGATTCAAAGACTGATGCCAAAGCTGTTCCAGGCACGCACTGCGGAAGGGGTACAGATTGTGAAACAAGTGATTTTGAAACAGTAGACCGAACGCATGTGCTCACCGAGTAAAGAAGGGTGACACTGAGATATTGGATGATACTGTACAGAGCCATAAACTTGAACACACAGAAGGAGGTAATTAATGCTGCACGGCCTTCCCTGCAACAGGATTCACAGAAGTTAAAGAAAAAAAGGCAACTCATTAAATACATGGTTAAGCAGTTATCACACACACCCCTTTCTTGTGCTGAACATCTCCTGTTTCTTTGATCATTTTTTTATACTTTAATGAAAAGGAGAGAAATGCATTACTGTTTGCCAGCACTGCCACCTACTGGTTTGACAGCACAAAACTGTCAAGACATTGTAGTACTGTCTAGTTAAGAGTTTCTGAGCTTTTTCCTTTTTCAACTCAAGTTGAAATGCTGCTAGTTCCAAATGTAACAGACACATTCTCTTTTGAAAAGGAGTTGATAATTGTGTGGATTGTTTTTTCCACTCACTTGTTCATGCACTGTATTATATTTACAGCTAAAGCCTGACATGAAATGTAAAACGGAGGACCCTGGAGCAAAGAATAAACTATGAACAGTTCTTTCCAAGAGCACCACAGACCAACCACACGGGTACAGTGCCGCCCTGTATTTGTATCTCATCGGTATCAGACTGCCTTGTGAGAACTGCGTTACTGAACCTGTTTTCTTTACTACCTGATCAGGCTCGGCACGCAGGAGATGTTGGGAGTTCGGGATGTGAACGGGGATGCCACAGAGGCCTCGAGCTCGGATAGGGAGATGCCGCTGTGTGCTTTCTTTAACGCCTGTTCAATAAAGGGTACAGTTTTAATAACATCGCCCACCCACCACAGCACTGTCCCCACATCACATCTGTCTTTACAGCTGTGGTCTTTGACAAGGAGTCAGAAGTGTACATGTGAAAATGAGATTAGCTTCCTTGTGGTGGTGAAAATTATCAGTAAGATTAAGAGGGACAAGTAGGGAAACAGTTGAAGCAACTGAAACGTGGCCTCCTGGGTAAATAAAGTAGGGAATTGCTTTTAGCAGGGTAAATGTGAAATGTGTTGGCCAGTTGATTTATGCCCATGATGTGTAATTATTATAAATACGACGCTGCGATACAGACAAGGGACACAGCAAATATAATGCAATGCTTGTTTTAACCACTTGACCTCGAGTGCCTTCGCTTCACCCACTTCCACACAAGTGGAAATCACTGTTCATGCTACACAAAATAAAAACCTACTTACACCACAGTCATTTGCACCATCGCCACACATGCCAACAAAGTAACTGGAAAACAAAAAGAGGAATATATTAAAAGGCAGCAAAGCCGAACATTTGCTAGCTATATCTAGAATCATTTCATTTACACAAAAGCTTGATAGCCAAAATGGTATGATACGCAGTCTCAGAATGCTGACAAAGGTACTCTTTAGTACAAACCAATTCAAGCTTTGTTACAGAGGCATCTTTCATCAAACAAATGTAATAAGCGGTTCTCTACATTTAGGTAAAAATGGATGTGTCTGTAAAAAACAGGAGCGGGCATCTCATCATCCCCAGATTCTGATCCTCCCAATAGCGTGCTAAAGTATGTACAGTATAAGAGCTGGTTCTCTTGATACAAGTCCAGTTCTTCAGTGTGACAAACACACACGTCACCAAGGGATAGGAAACCATAAAGACCTAGTTAATGCAGTCTTTGTACTCACTCTGCACTCTGTAATGCTTCCACCAGTTGTGTCTTCTGATCAGGAGCCATTCTAGCAAACACAGTGCCATGCAGTACTAGCTATAGGGAGAAAAATAAAACCAGGAGTCATTATTCCTTTTGACAGTAAAATGTGCAGAAACAAGCAGGGTTTAGTTTTGTTTATTCACTTTGTACCAACCATATCAATAGCATTTTTACAGCAAAAGTAAATCGACCTTAAAAGCATCCGATACCAAAAACGTTACACAGGTTGTGGTAATTTGGACTTTAAAACATGAACCACCATTATCCACACACACCTTCTGGAGCAGGTCCTGGAAGTGCTCTGCTATGACAGCAAAGGACTTCCCACTCATTGCAAAGTGATAGTGCTCCATGCTGTGCAGTGCAGCCCCTGAACTCTCCTCTTCCAGCCTGATCTGAACTTCCTGAAAGCAAGCATAGATGAGCTTTACAGCCAACACAGAGGAGCAATGGCACGTTCCCTTTGTGCAGCGGTTACAACAGTGTTGATAAGAACTGTCAGAGACCAAAGTAAATGGTTATTGCCAACACAACATTTATTGGTTGGCTGTTATTCAAGGATATGGTTTTGTTCATTTTTGGGTTTAAAATAATAGGGAAAATGAATATATTTGTTAGTTAGTTTTGTTTTTTTTGTTTTGTTTTTTTTAATTACTTCAGCATATTTCATGTCCAAATTCCTAGGAAAACGCACAATGTTAAATGTGTTTGTGTGTGTGTGTAATATATATATATATATATATATATATATATATATATATATATATATATATATATATATATATATAAGTTTTAGGCAGGTGTGAAAAAATGCTGTAAAGTAAGAATGCTTTCAAAAATAGACATGTTAATAGATTATATTTATCAATTAACTAAATGCAAAGTGAGTGAACAGAAGAAAAATCTAAATCAAATCCATATTTGGTGTGACCACCCTTTGCCTTCAAAACAGCATCAAGCATCAATTCTTCTAGGTACACTTGTACACAGTTTTGAAGGAACTCGGCAGGTAGGTTGGCCCAAACATCTTGGAGAACTAACCACAGTTCTTCTGTGGATTTAGGCAGCCTCAGTTGCTTCTCTCTCTTCATGTAATCCCAGACAGACTCGATGATGTTGAGATCAGGGCTCTGTGGGGCCATACCATCACTTCCAGGACTCCTTGTTCTTCTTTACGCTGAAGATAGTTCTTAATGACTTTTGCTGTATGTTTGGGGTCGTTGTCATGCTGCAGAATAAATTTGGGGCCAATCAGATGCCTCCCTGATGGTATTGCATGATGGATAAGTATCTGCCTGTACTTCTCAGCATTGAGGAGACCATTAATTCTGACCAAATCCCCAACTCCATTTGCAGAAATGCAGCCCCAAACTTGCAAGGAACCTCCACCATGCTTCACTGTTGTCTGCAGACACTCATTCGTGTACGCTCTCCAGCCCTTCGCGAACAAACTGCCTTCTGCTACAGCCAAATATTTCAAATTTTGACTCATCAGTCCAGAGCACCTGCTGCCATTTTTCTGCACCCCAGTTCCTGTGTTTTTGTGCATAGTTGAGTCGCTTGGCCTTGTTTCCACGCCGGAGGTATGGCTTTTGGCCGCAAGTCTTCCATGAAGGCCACTTCTGACCAGACTTCTCCGGACAGTAGATGGGTGTACCAGGGTCCCACTGTTTTCTGCCAGTTCTGAGCTGATGGCACTGCTGGACATCTTCCGATTGCGAGGGAAGTAAGCATGATGTGTCTTTCATCTGCTGCAGTAAGTTTCCTTGGCCGACCACTGCGCTTCACGGTCCTCAACGTTGCCCGTTTCTTTGTGCTTCTTCAAAAGAGCTTGGACAGCACATCTGGAAACCCCTGTCTGCCTTGAAATTTCTGCCTGGGAGAGACCTTGCTGATGCAGTATAACTACCTTGTGTCTTGTTGCTGTGCTCAGTCTTGCCATGGTGTATGACTTTTGACAGTAAACTGTCTTCAGCAACCTCACCTTGTTAGCTGAGTTTGGCTGTTCCTCACCCAGTTTTATTCCTCCTACACAGCTGTTTCTGTTTCAGTTAATGATTGTGTTTCAACCTACATATTGAATTGATGATCATTAGCACCTGTTTGGTATAATTGTTTAATCATACACCTGACTATATGCCTACAAAATCCCTGACTTTGTGCAAGTGTACCTAGAAGAATTGATGCTGTTTTGAAGGCAAAGGGTGGTCACACCAAATATGGATTTGATTAAGATTTTTCTTCTGTTCACTCACTTTGCATTTAGTTAATTGATAAATATAATCTATTAACATGTCTATTTTTGAAAGCATTCTTACTTTACAGCATTTTTTCACACCTGCCTAAAACTTTTGCACAGTACTGTATATATATAACTTGCTTACTATCAAGAGAAGACTTAGTTTTAGCTTCTTAGTGAAATTACAAACAAGCAGGTAAATTACAGCGAGAAAAATAATAACCAAGTAGGATATATTTTAGTTAACAGAAATCAACCTCATATTCAGAGGTAACATTTTTCGTTAAGAAAAAAAATACATCATACTCCACTACCGTTCTCTCTCCTCTTCTTGTCCCGCCCCATAGCAACCAATACACACTCCTGATTCGCTGGTACAGTACTCCCCTGACCTCCCAACTCCCACCAAATAGGCTCTCGTTATCAATAAATGTCCTGTATTGAAGCCCCAAAAACACATGAGTATAGTGCTGCAGATCAGAGCCACTCAGGGCACTGCTTCTAAAATGCCTTAAATCATGTAATAAAATATTGCATAGTATTATTAATAAAGTCCGTTTAAGGGCCGCAGTTATTTTGATCAATTTAAAATAAACACAGCGGCACCAAATTGATGTAATACGGTATATGTATTATTCTGGAGTCCAAAGTGTTTAAACTACAGTATCCCACAACTATGTTAACTTTTCTACTAAAATATTATTCCTGGGCATATGATTACTACATTATTCCATAGTTTAATCTTCTGTGCACTCTACTTCATCAGAAAGCACACTTTGTTGACTGCCTGGTTTGTTTAGATTCTCAGCTGCAGACAAAAGGTAGGAAGCAGCAGTATCTGCATTTATATACACTACACTGGTAATTATAACCATTGCCTACGTGGATGTAAAAACAAAATCATTTTGGTGTGTTCATCAACAGACGCCACCCACCTCTGGGTTTGAACCTGTGGCACTGACATGCTCGGGGGGGTTATCAGCATAGTGCCAATTAATCATAGCGGTCTGCCCGTCTTTAGGGGGCAGTGCATCTGCTATTATTATTCTGTCTTGAGGAGGAACCATTCCACAGTCCCGAGCCACTGAGATAGCTGTCAACATGTTATCCCCTGTGAAACAAAACAAGCAATCCGGGTAAGACAATGAAACTCATTGCAGTTTTCTTTTCTAAAATCTTCACTCTGCAACGCGAGGTGTCAGAATTAAAACTCCTTATTTCTTCAGGTGTAAAAGGTAAGCACGCCTCCTCCCCCACCTGTGACCATGACAGTGCGAATGCAGGCCCTTCGCAGGTCTGCCAGAACTCCAGGAGTCTCCGCCTTCAGTTTGTTCTGCATAATGATCAGGCCAAGGAACTGCATGTTACTCTCGATGGTGTCTCTGCAAGAGCAGGAAATAAAGGAACCCTCTTTAAATCCGAACCTCAGGAAACAGGCTCAGTCTGAACTGCCTGAATTTTCCGCATTCCCAACAACTACTGGAACCGTCTTAAGCTAATTTGAAAAACCACTAGCGGAGAGAAAATCAAAAGACAAAGGGAATTCTACACAGCCATTAAGAATTGGAGAAACTAGAGCTTTTAAAACACAGCTGCAATCTAATATGTGTTTCAGGTTGCAGATTAGAGAAGTGAGCTCGTTCACCCTACAGGAGCCATGTTGAAGGATACCTGCTGACGTTCTGCACTTTGTGCCACGAGAGTTTTGACTCGAGTTTCCGATGGGCAATGGCAATGACTCGGAATCCCTGTTTGGTGTACCCTTCAAAAACCTCTGAGAAATTGTGGGGCACTACAAGTTTAAAAATAAATAAAAAAGGGCTCTATTTATTGATATTAACATTCACCTACTAAAATCGAATGATTGTATTTAAACAGCTGTTTTATGCTAATTTCAATTCAAGACAACAATAATGCATGCTGAAAGCAGATGTACTGAATGTTAAAAGCCAAACATATTCATTTGTGTAACTAAATGTATTGTAGTTTGCAATAAATATATGCAGGTGACGTAAAGTAAGGCTTTGGCATTCATCCATTCAGGAAACTTTACTCCAAATATAATAATAAAAAATAAAACTGCATTGCGTGCTAAACAATATATATGCATGAATCTCTCTGAGGAAGGAGGGGCAGGGGCATATGCAAATGAAGACAACAAAAACAAACCCTGACCTGTTTCCTGTTTACAAAGGCTAGCAACTACCTCTGGCGCCCCCTTCAGGTAGGCATCCATGCGCTTCTCCCCGAGAAGCCGCGTAACCACACTCATCCTCTGGAGCGCCGAGGAGAAGGGGAACTGACGCACAATCCCCATCTCGTAGGAGGGCTGCGGGAGAACACAAGGGCATCTCATTCACCAGCTTAACAGCATATACAGAAAGACATGCTTGCAAAAAAATATAGAAATGTACATTCAGGTAGTCAATGTTTACAACTTTATATGCTTGAGAATAAAAATGCACATAGACTTTGAATGTAAAACTATTATAAATAAATAAATACAATTTCTACAACTACCACTGCTACCAGTAATAACTGGAAGCCTTTTATTTGTCAATGCAGCCTCCTTAAGCTGGTGACTAATTTCTGTCCACAACGAGGTAGCAGAGTTCTTCAACAGAGGCTGTAGGCATGGCAGAGCTCCAGGAAACAAAGAAAGGATGGCTAGATTACTTTAATGAAGGACATCAACAACTGGCGTTTGTAGGGTACGGCTTACAATTTACAATAGGAAAAAAAAAAGTAAAAGCTGTCTGGCTAAAATCTAAGTGGGGGGTCACTTCTATAATGACTAAGGAAGCTGTTAAAATGAAACCAGCAAGGAATCAGCTAGTGTAGCCTACAGATACTTAAAATACCGAATTTACTGTACTGGTGGGTTGGGTGCCGGGTGCGTGCTGGACGTACCATATCCTCCGCTTCAGGAAGGAGCTGCTTGGGTGGTTTAACCACCGTGGGCATTATGCGGTTGTGCAGGGTCGTCTCCTCCTCTGTTGCTTCTTCCAGAATCTGAACACAAAAGTACAGTAGAAAAGATTCAGTCCCACTTCCAGTGCCTTCACAGTACTGGTTGTGCAGTACAGAGGAGACTGGAGCAGCGGTGTACTGTGTAAAGAAACAGTGCAGATGTGCTCACCCAACCAGTCGCCGCAAACATTTTGAGATCGAGTGGATCCCCTGAAAGCTCTCCTTCGATCTTGGTGAGAGAGTGACACGTTGCCATGCAGGCCACAAACTGAGATTTTACCAGGTCTTCCTTACAGGCATGTGTTTCTGAAAGAAGAAAACTGGGGGAAAAAAAACAAAACTAGAAATCAGCAGAGGAGATCAGACAGGTAAAGTGGTTAATGGCCACGGTTCCAAAGAGCAAGACTGCCCAGAGTGTCCCATTATATAGTATCAATATCAATCAATCAATCAATCTTTATTTTATATAGCGCTTTTCATAGTGGACCACCATCACAAAGCGCTTTACAAGATAGTGAGGAACAATGCATAATACATTAAATACAGTGAAATACAGGGCATAGTACATTAAATACAACATTAGGGTTCATGATAAACAGTAGAAGATTAAGTTATTTATATTTGGGACAAAGTGGTGCCTACCCCTTTGACTCGCTATACTCTTGAGCCAAGGAAGGAAGGACTGGCCAGCAGTTCAGCGTATTTCTTAGCTGAGGTATGTTCTACAGGCTATACTGTTTGTATATGTATACCACGCTGCTCCATGGTTTGCCATTCCTTTTTTTTTTTTTTTTAAAGCAGTGCTAAATGGCAATTCTGAATACAGCCATGCCTGTTTAAAATGTCTCTACCTGCTATTTTCCACCCTTTGGATGCCCCAGAGGTCTAAACCATCTTCGGTAAGCGTTCCAGTCTGTTTGAACAAGGAAAAAAAACGATATAGACAACAGGTGCCTACTGTACTGCTGTTATTAAGAGACATATAGATACAGAGACAGCACTCCTCTCCCTGACCTTGTCGAAGCAGACGAGATTGAGCTGCCCGCAGATGTTGATCCTCTGGGGGCTGATGCAGAAGATCCCGATGCGCTTGAGACGGCGCTCAGCGTAGACGATCCCCGCAGTCATGGCAGCAGGCAGTGCGGGGGGCACAGTGATGGTGATGATGTCCAGGGACTCGATGATGATGGTGTGGACTGGCACCTGGGGGGTGGGGGGGGCTACAGTTAATCCGATATCCGTAGCCGATATCCAGGAACTGCAGCGCACTGCTCCGAGATACTGTACCGTACCTTGTTCATGATGCTGTTGACAACCGTGTAGATAAAGCCGATCCCAGCCACCGCAACAAGGCACAGCATAAAGAGGTAGGCATCACGGTACAGTTTAAAATCAGTCGGTTTCGGGTATAGGATGGATCGCACCAGCCGTCCTTTTGAAGTGCTAAAGCCTAACAGAAGAGACCAATTTAAATATGTATATATATATATATATATATATATATATATATATATATATATATATATATATATATACAGTACTGTGCAAAAGTTTTAGGCAGGTGTGAAAAAATGCTGTAAAGTAAGAATGCTTTCAAAAATAGACATGTTAATAGATTATATTTATCAATTAATTAAATGCAAAGTGAGTGAACAGAAGAAAAATCTAAATCAAATCCATATTTGGTGTGACCACCCTTTGCCTTCAAAACAGCATCAAGCATCAATTCTTCTAGGTCCACTTGCACACAGTTTTTGAAGGAACTCGGCAGGTAGGTTGGCCCAAACATCTTGGAGAACTAACCACAGTTCTTCTGTGGATTTAGGCAGCCTCAGTTGCTTCTCTCTCTTCATGTAATCCCAGACAGACTCGATGATGTTGAGATCAGGGCTCTGTGGGGCCATACCATCACTTCCAGGACTCCTTGTTCTTCTTTACGCTGAAGATAGTTCTTAATGACTTTCGCTGTATGTTTGGGGTCGTTGTCATGCTGCAGAATAAATTTGGGGCCAATCAGATGCCTCCTTGATGGTATTGCATGATGGATAAGTATCTGCCTGTACTTCTCAGCATTGAGGAGACCATTAATTCTGACCAAACCCCCAACTCCATTTGCAGAAATGCAGCCCCAAACTTGCAAGGAACCTCCACCATGCTTCACTGTTGCCTGCAGACACTCATTCGTATCGCTCTCCAGCCCTTCGGCGAACAAACTGCCTTCTGCTACAGCCAAATATTTCAAATTTTGACTCATCAGTCCAGAGCACCTGCTGCCATTTTTCTGCACCCCAGTTCCTGTGTTTTCGTGCATAGTTGAGTTGCTTGGCCTTGTTTCCACGTCGGAGGTATGGCTTTTGGCCGCAAGTCTTCCATGAAGGCCACTTCTGACCAGACTTCTCCGGACAGTAGATGGGTGTACCAGGGTCCCACTGTTTTCTGCCAGTTCTGAGCTGATGGCACTGCTGGACATCTTCCGATTGCGAAGGAAGTAAGCATGATGTGTCTTTCATCTGCTGCAGTAAGTTTCCTTGGCTGACCACTGCGTCTACGGTCCTCAACGTTGCCCGTTTCTTTGTGCTTCTTCAAAAGAGCTTGGACAGCACATCTGGAAACCCCTGTCTGCCTTGAAATTTCTGCCTGGGAGAGACCTTGCTGATGCAGTATAACTACCTTGTGTCTTGTTGCTGTGCTCAGTCTTGCCATGGTGTATGACTTTTGACAGTAAACTGTCTTCAGCAACCTCACCTTGTTAGCTGAGTTTGGCTGTTCCTCACCCAGTTTTATTCCTCCTACACAGCTGTTTCTGTTTCAGTTAATGATTGTGTTTCAACCTACATATTGAATTGATGATCATTAGCACCTGTTTGGTATAATTGTTTAATCATACACCTGACTATATGCCTACAAAATCCCTGACTTTGTGCAAGTGTACCTAGAAGAATTGATGCTGTTTTGAAGGCAAAGGGTGGTCACACCAAATATGGATTTGATTTAGATTTTTCTTCTGTTCACTCACTTTGCATTTAGTTAATTGATAAATATAATCTATTAACATGTCTATTTTTGAAAGCATTCTTACTTTACAGCATTTTTTCACACCTGCCTAAAACTTTTGCACAGTACTGTATATTTTTATTTTATTTTAAGAAGAGATGTATTGTCTGAAGGGGTATGATTTTGTTTTTTAAATCCACTGTCTATTTAACAATAAAGCATTCTCTGAAAAGTCAAGTGTTGCCCTAGTGAAGCACATTGTTTAACACTTTGTTAAACACACATTTTATTTCATATGCTGGCATGTTAAACTATGTACACGGGGGAATGCCGGAAAGGAGAGTCCGTTTGCAGACCTTACGTTCTTTCTTCTGTATCCCACCAGCGCACGTTTATGCAGCTCTTACCAGTTGTGACCACCACGGCTTTGACAAGCTCCCTGGAATAAAAGCGCGTCTGGATGACGTTGGTCCCGCAGAACAGCGTGTGCCGCTTGTGCAGCTCTGAGCTGTAAATTTCGTCCTCCTCCGTTCCCTTCGCGCTTCCGCTGGGATTCGGCAGGTTGGTCTTTGTGACGGGAACGCTTTCACCTGTGTGAAAAACAAACAGCTATTACACTACATGGATTCTCATTGCACTGCTAAACATGTTAGTACTGTACGCACATGGGCATCCAATATTTCCTCGTTAGTATGGCAGGAAGTATGAATCGATTCGCAGGACAGGTTGTGGGAACAGGCCAGCCCGCTTACCTGTCAGCATGCTCTCGTTGACTATACAAGTGCCGCTCACCAGAACCGCGTCACAGGGCATGATGATCCCATTGGCTGGAATCACCATGACGTCACCAGGGACCAGCTCTGTGGACATGGCCTCCTCTATCACTGGAAACGCAAAAGAACAGAAAATGAACGAGGAAACATTTACATAAATCATTTGCAAATAGCGTGAAGGTTTTACAATGGGGTCTACTGCCCACCAGGACCTAAAATATCTGTTAACCACAGTCTTGAGAGGCAAGAGTCTAGTGCATTAACCCACTGTGGCATCTAAAGAAGCCTCACACGGTAATATAAAATCAACTGTATGCTATAGTATTACTGATCCAGAACCAGAAACTGCATTGTGGTTAAGATACCACTAGAGGGCTGTATTTTCACTGGGTTAAATTCAGTGGAGCACATCTGCATTGCACTAACCTCAGCAACTCCAGCACACCACACTTGATTACACTTGACTTCAGAGGGCTTTGTTGAGATTTAAACACACCCAAAACTGTTCTCCCCCTCTGAATATACAAGCTGCAGATTTAGCAGCATAATTACTACACTGAGCTCATATACAGCATGTAAGCTTTAAACACAGAAATGTGTTTGTGTGTATAAAGCTTCACATTTCCTGTTTTATAGTATACTCCTTTTCGGAGTATACCAGTAATTGTTTCCCAGTCAATGCGTATTTTTAAGTTGGGCCTTTGAAGTCTTCCAAGAAGGGGGAAAAAAAAACAACAAAAAAAAACCAACTATAACGGAACACATTTTTCATTTCATTCCTCCAGAAAGCAGCTTGTGTTTCTGATTTGTAATGCGCTTAAAGCCTGCTAATATGCTACTGTATCAATTTAACACACATTCACACACACTGCAGGGTTTTCACCTACCATTATTGGCTCTGCACACAGAGACTCTGACAATACTGTGGGTCACCACCATGTCATGCAGCATCACGTATTGCTGAAAATAACAAGAGGGCAGTCAAAGTGTTCATTTCACAGGTCGGGGGTGTGCATCCTACTTCTATAGATAACGAGTCCTGTCTAGTTTGGGAATCTACAATGTATAATTCTCCTTGTGCAAGAGCTTAAACTGCAGCATATAACAGAAACCTGACTGCCATTGCAAGGACACTTCAAGGACACGTATATTACAGAGATGTCAGCCGTGAAGGGGTGCGCTTCACACAGATCGCACTGATCCTCTGGCGGTACGGCGTGTGATTATTAGAAGGCCCGACGTGTCTCCATCCCGGGCAGCAGACCATGCATCATTCGATTTTTATATTTCTTGTAATGGGCAGGATTAAAAAGGGCTGACATGGTTAATGTCAGATTTACAGAAGCTCCTACTGCAGTGTAGTGAGCCGGCGGCCGACTCCTCTTACCTTTTTGATGGTGTACAAAGAGGTGGCTATCGATATGACTGACATAATGACAATGGCCAGGGCATAGTAGTAATATTCATCAGTACTCCACAGAATAACACTGAAAAGCTGGAAGATGTAGAAAGGGTTCAGGACCTAGAGAGGGGATGAATAGCCAAGCGGATTAATAAACACAACGGTGGTTGAGCATTAATGGCACTCAGTTTATGATTACTTTCTATAGGGACTATACCAAGATAACAAGCACACCACTTGACTTTGCACGCATACGATTCTTTTGAAGACTTATACATTCTTGCAGGGCTACACTATTTACACACTGCTATCCTGTATACTGTGCTTTTAAACACGTTCACATCATTTAAAAGTGCGTTCAGTAGTACTGCTTTCTCAGTAGCAGTTGTAGTGTTAGTAGTAGTATGATAGCAGCCTGTCCTGTTCAATAAACAGGGCAGTCCGGACTTGAATCACAGCCCAATGTCTTCACCTGCATGAGCATTTACTGAGAAGTGTTTGTTTGCTTGTTTTACTGGTTTGAAAACAGAAAGTCATCTCATACCTCCTTAATTAGCAGTTTAAAAACCGATGGCACTTTCACAGCAATTTCATTCTCTCCGAAAAACAGTCTCCTGCAACAGACAAAACAACACACTCATTAAAGCATAGTCAGTAAAAGCACAAATAAAAACACAAAAAAACTACGGATGTTCGGTCCTGGGAGAACCTCATCTGAAAATGTCTTAAGCGGCACCTATAGATGCTCACTTCCTATCCAACGTCAGATCTGCTCATTACAGGCAGGAGCTTAACAAACTGCACTACCTGTAAGCCTGCTCATCTTCTGTCAGTCCTTTGCTGTGATCATCATGAACAGAAGAACACTTGACTCCCAGATCCTCCAGTCCCCTGGAGAGAGAGAGAGAGAGAGAGAGAGAGAGAGAGAGAGAGAGGAGACCAGAGCATGCCTTTGTAAAACACTATAATTAGATATACTGAATTATACCGGTTTAATGTCCTGGTATGCGTGCTCTCTAGCAGTCTCTATTGATATCACTGCTAAGATCCTTATTTAAAATGCTTACTAACTATTCCAGCCAGTAAATCCTTATCCGGACACTTCTAGAAGCAGTGTTTCTGAAGTGTAAAATGTAATTTCTGCCCCTCTGTGGCAACAGAGTGAATGTGAAAATCCAAATACAAGGAAATAGCTGTGAACCCCTAGTGGTCATTTCTCAATCCACCTCACTTCAGAAATTCAGCTTTTAGTAGAAATAGGGACATATCTGATGGAACAGTTAGTGCGTCTGATAAAAACTGATCAACAACAACAGAGAATGGTAAGAGAAGAAACATGCTGTAGCAGAATATTAAACAGGAATACATGAACATGTAGATCATAATGTCACTGGAAACCCAGGGGAATAAACTGATCACGTTTTGTTGTCAAAGGTATGCAGTATGTGCGGGAGCGTGCACACACACACACATCTTTAAGCAGCAGTCTCTTAGAGACTGGCTAAACATTTGGGGTGGATGACAAGTGCAGAGGTTTGCTATAAATGTTGCTGTGGGTTGCTGGCTATTCATATGAGCTAAATGCATTTCAATCCCATGCACCAGCCTTCAATTAATATACATCTTTTATAGCAATACACATGATCAGATTTTAGAAAGCAGTCGCTGGGGGTGCTAAATGTCAGTGATAGGGGTAAAATGAAACAAAACAATGCAAACCGAATGCAAAATTGGTCTTACTTTAATACTTCAAAATTCTGGATCATATCATTCCAGTAGTACTTTGTGCTGTGGAGGGTGAAATAGCGGATCTGGGGATGAAAACATTCCAAATTAAAATGCTGTTAAGTTCCGTAAACACAAAAGGCATGACAGAGCACCTAGCACAGGACTAGAAGGGGGCGAGTCAGATCCAAGCTTCAATGTAGTGCATATTGGGGGGGGTGGGGGGGGGAGCACGTTCACAAGGGAGGTCTTATCTATCTGAAAACTATCAGGGGAATGCAACTCACAACCTCTGAACGACAGTCAATTAGCAGCCCCACACCCAGAGGAAACTCCCTCCTAAATCAGAAACCACTCTTAAATATCTGGAACACACACACACACAGACAGATATACATACATAAAATATCTGCAATGTGTTTTACCTGCACGGGCTGGTATTCAGAATACTTTCTCTGGCAGTCCTCTGTCTGGTTCTCAGTGGGGTGAGGCGTGTGGCTGTTCGCTACAATTTTGGAATCCGGACAGTTGAAAGGGTTCTTCCCAGGAGCCAGCATAACACAAACCTTTGCGCTAAACCATTGCTTGAATTCATCCTTAAAAAAACAAAACAAAACAAAAAGCAATTTTTTATTTGCACATGGAGAATTTGTGACACGTCCACTTATCAGCATGCTGGTTGAAAATTGCCAAAATCTGTTTTGAGAAATTAGCATTTTACAAATACACGATAGAGAGTTTATTTAATTTTTTAAAACAATTTGTGACACTTAGAGTAAGTAGCGGGGTTCCAGAAAATACAGCGTTAACATCCCCAAGTTTTGCTACAACTGCTTAAATAAACGTAGTAATTTGACAACTGAATACTTTTTACATTTATAACTTTAAAGTCCTTTTCAACTTTTCAAAATGTCTGCTCTAGGTCACTGATAGTGTAAGGATTATTGCCCACATTGTCAAACAGGTAACACAGCAATAACGATCCATGATGTAGAACTGAACAGAAAATCTAGAGCACTTGTTATAGGTTTTTTTTTAATTTATTTATTTTTTTTAAACAGCTCTTCCTGCAGTGATTAGAGGACAGATCTCAAACCCCAGTGCACTAGAGCAAACATTCTGAAGAGCTTAAAACAGACTTTAAAAGTGTAAAATGTTGACAGCATGTTAACAATGAAAAGAAAAATGCCGTTATTTAAACAGCTGCAGCAGCACGTGGTGTCGTATCACGCTATATTTTTCGGAACCCGGCTACTAACTGTAAGTTTGTCCAATAAATACATGCCAAAATAGAAGCAAAGAATAAAGCGCTTATTTATAACAAAAATGTATGCCCAAGGGATGCCCAATTACCCATTGCATAAGTGCTTACTGCTGATCTCATTCCAGTGATCAACGATATAAAACCCGACGCTACCTGACCTAGGCTGTTCCAAGCCTGTTTTTGACTGTGGCACATGCATTGGGAACTGGAGAGGAAACGCCACTTTCACTTTCTACAGCAGTTCCCTTAAATCGAACACTCACATGGAAAATGTGACAAATCCCAAACCTCTGGTCATAACTCCATGACAACCACTGAGACAAAACAAAAACGGTTATCTTGGAATGAATGATTGGGTCACTTTTGCATGTGTGAATCTTAACTATCTTCCGAACTCAAGACGTTCCGTTCAAAGCGTGCATGGCCAGGGCAGAGTCACTACAGCGCGTACCGTAGATCTCAGCAGCACCACTTCTGCTTCTCGAATGGGGGTTCTGGTACAGGTGGCCTTCACACACCACTCAGGCATCCAGTAGAGGAGAAGCAACAGGAAGCCCCCTGTCAGGACCACCCCCACACCGACGATCGCCAGCTTCCAGCGGCACAGCCTGTACCCCAACATGTCCTGCAAGAAAACACACACGCACACACTGAGACAAGCAGGCTCGACTTAATCAGGATGAGAGAAACGTTCATCACTCAATCCCACCGACCACTGTTAACCACGACTCAAACATCTGGAGCCGACATGCGAGAGAGAAGGGAGGATGCAAATCCTGACTCACCATCTCATCCTCCTCCCCCCTGTTCACAACCTTCAGGGCTTCCGTCTCCATTTTACAGCAGAGTCAAGAAACTGCGTTCGATGCCCGATGCAACTGAGCCCTGCTACAACAATAAGCAACAAAAAAACACACACACACACACAGTTCAATTGCACAACAAGAAAATGAAAAGTTTTGTTTGTGGAAATGCAAATGTTTCCTTTATCGTACACTCACTTCTTGGGACAATTGTTCCCAAACCTAAATATTGCCTATTTTCTCAATGTCAAATATACTGGACACTGGGCAGCAAAGGGTTAAAATTGCTAGCTATTTCATCCAGCTATAAAACACTTAAGTGCTAAATAATGATATACTAAAGGAAAATCAATAAATCCAATGACAAAGCTTTTCTCAATTTATTATGTTTATTTTAGTTCCACTCAGCTTTTTTTTTTATTACTGCACCACTAAACAGTGCTTCATTTTTCTGACAACCACATCCCACAAACCACACATAAAACTAAATCAATCCCTGCTTGTTTTATTTGCTCAATTCTAACTCTACGGCACACCGTGTCCTACTGAATCAAACTGCACAGCCGTGGGGCTGAAACATTCAGCCTGCCTTCAAATCAGTCTGCAAACTGTATCCTTTTCCAGCAGCATTATTGTTTATATCCCCTGTGCCAGGGGGCATTCTCCAATTACAGCACAAGCCTCTCTCCTATAGTGTGCTTCTGTGAGCTGCTCTGCTAAAGAAGGCTGCTGTCAGCCACAGCACTACCATCCCCTACCCAATGAGTTGTCTTACTGTATCTCTGCCAACAACAGCTCTATTCTCACACGTACGTACACACACACACACACACACACACACACACACACACACACACACACACACACACACACACACACACACACACACACACACACACACACACACACACACACACACACACACACACACACACACACACACACACACACACACACACACACACACACACACACACTGCAGATAGGTTTCAGATTTAGTTACATGTTATGCCTAATCCAGTACAGTAATTGGGGAGTTTATTTTTGTCTCGAGGGAGGTTATAATCCTGCATACTGTAATCCTTTATTCTAACACTGTCTAAGACTTCTTAAAGAACTGCAAACGGCTTCTTCCAACCTCAAACAACATGGAGAAATGCATTACTGACAGCTTTGTAACTGTGTAACTGGTGTATGTGAACTTCGCTTAAGGGGGGAGCCCAGGAGAGGTAAGGTTGTAAAATTAGCAACAAAAAAACAAAACAAAAGAGACTCACTGGCAGGTCACATGTTTCTGGATTAGTAGAGCAGTGTGGTTAATCAACACCTTACATAACAGTACATCGTTAAGTAATAAAATACACAACCTAACATGCTGTAGGGATCAGCAGTTGGAAAACGTTATGACTTCAACCACTAAACTTCTATTGCATAATCTGTGCAGTGTCTTACACAAGCAGAAGGGAGCAAGGAAGCAGGGTGTGATGTTATGCTCTTGTTCTGCTTTCAGGGGTGTCTTAAGGATCTCCAGCGGCTTGTTTTTGCAGCACTGGGAAAAAAAAGCAACTGTAAAAAAAAAGTAGGAACTGTGAATCAATGTTACAGGAGCTCAAATATTATCACATCTCCGCCAGGATTTATTCAACTGCTGTAAAAAGAAAGAACCATGTAAACAGACTTAGTGAGCGGATAAGGTGTGCAGGAATTCCATCTGTACTGAAGGCCCAAGGAAAATTAAAAGTTCATGCAAATTAAACAGAGCACAAAAGGGTTTATCGAGGGTCCTACTTCATGCAGTCCCAGCTACTGTGTTTAATAAAGCTTGAACTGCTACACTGTGGGAATCATTAATTCCTTTATGCTTAGATAATGATTTGCCATACTGTTGCCAAAGTACAAATTCGAAGGTAAGGCAAAATGTGACTTTTCCACCCCTGCAAACACATTTATTTTCCAGTTCATGCAGCTGTATAGGGGTGGACTAAAACCACCACAAATATGATGTATTTATTTTAATTTCTCATTGTACCATTTCTTCTTTTTTTTTTTAAAGAAAATCAAGCAAACCAGGAATACATTTTCCTGATGTTGCAAGACCGAGGATTGTGCAACAAGGCTGGGGGTCAATTCATGTTTTTCAATTCAATTCAATTCAGTTCAATTACCAATCCACACACACACACACACAAACACATGAACTGTACATCTGTACTACAGCATTTTTTAAACAGAAAGCACAGGAACACTACATGGCTTAGAGACAAAAAAAATAAAACACTTGTGAAATACGATTTTGCACTGGGAGCCATAAATAACAGCCTTTGTATAAGAGTATTTACTACAACCGGTACTTATATATGAAACAAAAACTCAGTGGAGACGAGCAGACTACTGCAAGCAGTCGCCCTACCACATGAAAAGGCAACGTTAAACATAGAAATAAAACATACACAACTCACCCCAAACCAACTGGACCCCTTTATTTATCACCCGGGAGTCATGCTGTGAAGTAATTCGGTGTGAATGCGAGGGTGAGGTTCCAGTCCTGGGTCTGTTGGCTAATGAGGGGTGAAGTCTCAGCTGATTCGACCCCACATGAACCCACTGAAGCAAACAGTGTTACGAAGCAAAGGTGCACGTGAACCACTCGGTCATTTGGTGCGCTCTCGAATCCGAAGGCAAGCTGGGCTTGGCTGCTCTCTGTTTGACGTCACGTTGCTATAGTAACGCCTTCTCCAAACCTTTGGGAAACTTACCAGCACCTATTTATCTGTGTATAATGTGATGTGTATAATGAAACATAATGACATTGAATTATTTCATTTATCACAGTGTATCACACATGGGGAGTGCATTCATTGTAATTTTGAAACGTCCTGTAGTTAGTTTCTGGATTATCAGACTATACAGAGTCAATCTGATGAAATTGTTGAACATTAACTTTATTGTAACAGTATACATTACTTATCATGGGTTAGTACATTATGTTTAATTTAGTATTAATTACTATTTTATATGGATTAATTCATTTCTATTTGTGTCACACTTTTAAGTGTGTGTGTAATTCATGACGAATTACGCATGAACTAATTTATCAGCATGATACAATAGGAATTCATGATGAATACACTTCTAATTCTAATCGTTTAATTCCGTGTCTGCAATTCATCATGAATTACATATGAACAGACGCTTATTACCATTTATTTAATACAGCGTTGATTGACAAGGCTGTTCACACTTATTTGCATAAAGATAACATGTCGTTCTCTTCCACTAACAAGGGAAGGGGGCAGCAGTAGTTTTATCGCTATTTGAATTACGCTTGGCAGGTCACTCGTGATCTCTGCATCGTCTCTTTGGTTCACAGCCGCAGCCAGCATCCCGCAGGAACTTTTCAAATCTGCGCCCTGTGTTGTGCTGAATCTGCAGATTGTTGAGGGCGGAGCTTGGTGACGTCACACAGCATCCCTCGCAGAACGGAATTCTGGAGATGGGTAGAACTGCGGCGGCGTCTCTGTGGGAGACCTTGTGAGCGTAGCTTCCAACACGTCATCACTACCTACGCTTAGTTATAATAAGCAACAATGCAGCAAACTAAAGTACATTGAGTGACTAAGTAATGTATTACATTATCAGTTAGAAAGTCTTGTTTGTTTCAGCTCATCAAAGTGCTCGCTGTGTTGAATTGTGATTATTGATGATGGTCTTTCAGGACGAATCACTGGACTCGACCATTGACTAGCGTTAGTTAGATGAAAGCTTTTGGTTTTATTTCTGTGACAAAAGGAAACCCAAAAACAACACAGTCATAGATGCGGGAAATATAAAGCCTAGGCTCTATGCTAGGTAATTCAATCCTACACAAGTCCCTAGATAAATGACTTCACAGCTATAGTCTATGGTGCTACAGTACAGTGATGGAAATAAGACTCCCATTGCATAGCAGTCTGATCCATTCCTGGTTTTAGTATGAGTTTAATAAGACAAACCTGAGCTTGTTACCTACACACTGCGGTTAAGCAAGTACATATTAAAACCTGGAATGGGTGAAACTGCTATGCAACAGGAGTCTTATTTCCAATCCTGTAGTACTACAGTAGTGGTGCGTGTCTCTATGGACAGCCAATATAAGACTTGGTTAAGGTCTTGCTTCTCTCTGCATACCATCCACACATCAAAACTATGTTTTTTAAAGTGCATCAGTTGACACTTAAACCCACTGTAGCCCCCTTTTTTTTTTTTACAAAAGAATAAAAAAAACCTAGAAAGTCAAAACCAGTTCCTCCCAGTCACCAATACGATAGGTCCCTGTTAAATGAAACAGGTTGCCGGAATAAATCCTATTCCCGAGCACTTTAAATCCGTGAGCTAGCTAGGGAGTCCCAGCAGTTCTATTAAATGGCTTGTCACAGTCATTTGGTTAACAATCTGAAAGCTAAAATTGTACACCTCGGTCCTCTTCTCTCCATGAAGGACACATTCAGGATGCATGTCTTCTTTATGTATAAAACTAGAACCCCCCCTCCACCCCTCCCCTTCATTTTCCACTTCTTCGATTCTCCCTCTCATAGTCAGCCAGGATGGCAGCAGCTCTCTCCTCCGTCATTTCGACATTTCCGTGACAGAACCAGAAGTCAGATTCTGTTTGGATGACAGAGTTGTCCAGGGGCAGGCTTGTCCAGTCCTGGACGGGGAAGACCTCCTGGGACACACCCACGTTCTGTGGCCTCTTATCTTTGCTCCAATCCTCAGTCACGTCTTCAAAGTCCCACTGCAGAAAAGAAACAAGGTGAAAACACCAGCTTGCTAGAATGTGGGACATCACAGACTCACACATCTTAACTTGTACAGTGCTTTATAGTGGAATCCTCATTTAACAAGAGTGAAAGCTGAAATTCCATGAGTTAAATATCCAAGTCAACCACACAGTCTTCATTCTTTTCCACAGCTTTCTCATTTCTATAGCTGGATATGTAACCTTTACTTAACCTTGGGACTCAATCAGACAGGATTATCTTCAAATGAAATCATTCAGAAATCCCCTCATTACATCACAAATCCTAATACAGATTGGGGGTATATTCAATTGATCCAAATAGTCTTAATAACGCCCCTTTAAAAAGAGACCTTTGTAATAAGTTTGTTTTTTTTGTCTTTAAAAGTGTCAGGTGATTAATGCTCTGTTTTATTTAAATGGTGGCAATGTTTAATACAGAAATCATTTGGATCAACTGAATAACTATAACTGAACTATATATTGATATTTGTAGAACTAAATATTGAGCATATGGGTTGGTGTATCTGACATGTTCCAACAAATTAGTATTAGAATGGTTGTTACTTATCACAAAACTTAAAGAACTCAAAATCCTTTGTATGAATGCACAGCAGAGAGTTAGACGTATAGGTAAGTCACAGCACTGACTGAGAACTTACTTCACAGAATGCACAGCAGAGAGTTAGACGTGTAGATCAGAATGCACAGCAGAGAGTTAGACGTGTAGATCAGAATGCACAGCAGAGAGTTAGACGTGTAGATCAGAATGCACAGCAGAGAGTTAGACGTGTAGATCAGAATGCACAGCAGAGAGTTAGACGTGTAGATCAGAATGCACAGCAGAGTTAGACGTGTAGATCAGAATGCACAGCAGAGAGTTAGACGTGTAGATCAGAATGCACAGCAGAGAGTTAGACGTGTAGATCAGAATGCACAGCAGGAGAGTTAGACGTGTAGATCAGAATGCACAGCAGAGAGTTAGACGTGTAGGTCAGTCATGGCACTGAGAACCTACTTCTAAGCAGTGTTTTGTTTTGGATGAGTTTTTGTATTTTGTTGCTGTGAGGTGTGGCCAGCTCTTAATGTAACCACTCGTGAGACATGCCAACGTTAGCTAGTCATTTCTAAACACGATACCCAAAATAGAAGCAGAGAATGCTCAATCCCCCACAGATCCTGCCTATTTAATACATGCCCAACCCTTTCTTTGTAATCCCAGATCCTCACCAGCTACTGGCTCCCAATCAAAGCTAGCGGAGGGAATTGGGGACACATCATTGTTCACTGATGTAATCTGTGCTTGTGAGGTGGGGAGGGGTAACTCACAGCTGTGTTAGCTGGGGTACAGTTCAACACCAGGAGGAGGCAGTACTGGTCACATTTCATATCATCTGGCCGGGTCAGAACCAAAGCCTGGCCTCTATCTCTGATAATACATTCCAGTTTCTATACAAAATACAAAGTGCATTTCACCAGGGAATTCCAACTCATAAGCTGGGGGGTTATACAATGCGCCCCCACTGCACCCCAATACGTGATACAGTACCAGACAAAACACATGCAATGTAAAATTATAAGGTTCCATACCTGTTCTCTGTTTAGGGCTTCCAAATAATTTTGCTGTGGAGTAAGAAAACAAATCAACAGAACTAAACAAAGAGGATCTAACATGATTGAAAAGAACAGAGAATATCATCATTCACAGCTTAGAGAAACAGGAGACAGCTCTGGTCAGCGATAGCGAATATTTCAGTGTTCATATTATTACGAGGGCATTTCTTTTTGGAATTGAACTTGATCAAGTCTGGCCACTGTAACAAGGGTCTGTCTGAGAGACTTTAGGCTCAGGGGTGCTGCTCCTCTTTTACCTGTACTAGTCCTACTATGAGATAGAAGACAACGTCTCAAGAAAGTGACTCGGCCTGTCTGGACATGGGACAAGCCTAAAACAGGAATGCCATCTCATGAGGGAGGAGTTCTAGAAAAGCTAGGATTCTCTTCTGCTAATATAAAATTATCCACCCATTTTACAAGGTTTTGGGCCATGCTTTACTTTAAATTAGCTTACTTACAAATGCCCAGATATTCTTTATTTTATTTTGATGATGGTTGTTTATAATTACTAGGTTACTATATGCTGTTGTCTTTTAAAATGCCTGAACGAATTGAAACCCTTTTCACCGATATGATCGACTCATTAGATTTTTTACTTCATGTGAAAATGATATGCAAGCCATTTAATAACAACTAACTGTAATGAAACACATTTCTTAACATGTTAGTAGTTATTAAAAGTTGTAATCCAAAAACATTCCCATAACGCAGTAAACATGAAACCGACAGCAAAAGGCAGTAAAAATTTGTATCTATCTGTTTGTGTATTAAAAAATACTGCCACCTGTGGGGCTATAAAGGAAGTACATCTTGCATACATTTTAATTTAGTATTAAATTGTAAAACACAAAGAAGTTATTTTAAGTGCCATTTTTAGCTGACACTAAACTACTGTAAAGCCCCTTACATTTAGGCACGATTATATATATATATATATATATATATATATATATATATATATATATATATATATATATATATATACAGTACTGTGCAAAAGTTTTAGGCAGGTGTGAAAAAATGCTGTAAAGTAAGAATGCTTTCAAAAATAGACATGTTAATAGTTTATATTTATCAATTAACAAAATGCAAAGTGAGTGAACAGAAGAAAAATCTACATCAAATCAATATTTGGTGTGACCACCCTTGCCTTCAAAACAGCATCAATTCTTCTAGGTACACTTGCACACAGTTTTTGAAGGAACTCGGCAGGTAGGTTGGCCCAAACATCTTGGAGAACTAACCACAGTTCTTCTGTGGATTTAGGCAGCCTCAGTTGCTTCTCTCTCTTCATGTAATCCCAGACAGACTCGATGATGTTGAGATCAGGGCTCTGTGGGGGCCATACCATCACTTCCAGGACTCCTTGTTCTTCTTTACGCTGAAGATAGTTCTTAATGACTTTCGCTGTATGTTTGGGGTCGTTGTCATGCTGCAGAATAAATTTGGGGCCAATCAGATGCCTCCCTGATGGTATTGCATGATGGATAAGTATCTGCCTGTACTTCTCAGCATTGAGGAGACCATTAATTCTGACCAAATCCCCAACTCCATTTGCAGAAATGCAGCCCTAAACTTGCAAGGAACCTCCACCATGCTTCACTGTTGCCTGCACACACTCATTCGTGTACCGCTCTTCAGCCCTTCGCGAACAAACTGCCTTCTGCTACAGCCAAATATTTCAAATTTTGACTCATCAGTCCAGAGCACCTGCTGCCATTTTTCTGCACCCCAGTTCTTGTGTTTTAGTACATAGTTGAGTTGCTTGGCCTTGTTTCCACGCCGGAGGTATGGCTTTTGGCGCAAGTCTTCCATGAAGGCCACTTCTGACCAGACTTCTCCGGACAGTAGATGGGTGTACCAGGGTCCCACTGTTTTCTGCCAATTCTGAGCTGATGGCACTGCTGGACATCTTCCGATTGCAAAGGGAAGTAAGCATGATGTGTCTTTCATCTGCTGCAGTAAGTTTCCTTGGTCGACCACTCGCTCTCACGGTCCTCAACGTTGCCCGTTTCTTTGTGCTTCTTCAAAAGAGCTTGGACAGCACATCTGGAAACACCTGTCTGCCTTGAAATTTCTGCCTGGGAGAGACCTTGCTGATGCAGTATAGCTACCTTGTGTCTTGTTGCTGTGCTCAGTCTTGCAATGGTGTATGACTTTTGACAGTAAACTGTCTTCAGCAACCTCACCTTGTTAGCTGAGTTTGGCTGTTCCTCACCCAGTTTTATTCCTCCTACATAGCTGTTTCTGTTTCAGTTAATGATTGTGTTTCAACCTACATATTGAATTGATGATCATTAGCACCTGTTTGGTATAATTGTTTAATCATACACCTGACTATATGCCTACAAAATCCCTGACTTTGTGCAAGTGTACCTAGAAGAATTGATGCTGTTTTGAAGGCAAAGGGTGGTCACACCAAATATGGATTTGATTTAGATTTTTCTTCTGTTCACTCACTTTGCATTTAGTTAATTGATAAATATAATCTATTGACATGTCTATTTTTGAAAGCATTCTTACTTTACAGCATTTTTTCACACCTGCCTAAAACTTTTGCACAGTACTGTGTATATATATATATATATATATATATATATATATATATATATATATATATATATATATATATATTACTGTATCTTGTTATGGATCCTATTTTTAAAACGTTTAGTCATGTTTCAAGTGCTAAACTACTCATTTCCAATCCTAAATATTACAATATTCACGTTATACCCTTTTCAACTTGGCAAAGGGCTGGTTGTATGACACCTCAGTGTGGCGCTCTAAGGAAACGTGGCAGATGGAAGCACATCTGTTATGTGGTGGAGTATGGGTTAAGAATAGAATGACCAACGCTACCGGATTCCATCATAAAAGAGAGTCTTTGAGACATGCAACTTCCACTACATGCCTACCATTTATGACACTTTGAGTAGTTACAACATAAGTTAAAATGCCATGCATGTACTGTTTCCAGTCTAGTGGCATGCGCTGCCAAGCACGCGTACCTCGAGCTCTGAGGTCATGGAGGGGCCGTCTGAGACGCTGTCGGAGGAGGAGGAGGAGGAAGAGAGGGCAGCATGGATCACCTTCAGGGGAGGGTAGGCTGGCGGTTCAGGGTCCTTGGAGATCTCTGTGGGGCTAACCTCTCCCTCCCCTGGGAGCCTTATCGCTCCGAATGGAACCTGTAACACACATACATTTCTTTGCAGTAGCTCATGCCTGTCCAAAGCTTTGAATGTTACACGGTTGTTTCATTTGGGTTTTATTACACCGTTGTACAGTATGCAAAGCAACAAATGAAGACATGATCTGAACATGGATCAGAAATGAAACCACATGCTGTGTATGGATTTCAGGGATTTCAGCCACCACAGCGACACACTGAAACAAAGCCTCGAGTACCTCCTGCACTGGCTCGATGCTCAGGTCCATGAAATGTCCAATCTCAGCCATTCTGTGTAGGTAGCGGTTGTTAGGGAGTGTATTAAGTGGTATCCAGTCAGAATCCTACAAAGAAGAAAAAACAGCTGACATTCTGACTACACTATACTAATCAGCCTCCCGAGTGTCTATTGAGGGCGTACTAACACAGAAACAGCACAAAGTCTGTTTGTGACAATGTGAGCACAAAGTGGACCAACAGCTCCATGAAAGACCTTTCCGTAGATACTTCCTGTTTGCTGATGGCAGTTACAGACAGAGCCAGCGTTAGGCCCCTTACAGAGGCTTAGGTGCGGGCCCCTCCCCCCTTCCTATTGTTAGCGTTCAATTTGTTTTCACTACTCTGTAGATAAGACCTAACTCAGCCTAAGTGGGGCCCCCCATTGCCTGGGATCCTGGGCAAGTGTCCTGGTTGCTGTATCACAGTAAACAATACATACAAAGTCAAACCATACCCTGCGTCTCGCTTTTGCTTTTTTGATTGATTTCACGTGCAGCTCCTCCTCCTCCTCCTCTTCCCCTACTCCCAGGACAGACTGGGCTAGCAGAGCCTGGGTATCGGCTCCCCTGGTTCTCTCAAGGTATGTCTGCTGGCTGGCACTGTACTTCGTGCAGCACAGCAGCAGCAGAATCTGTGAGTGTTGGGTCAAGGGGCAAAGGGCAAAGTGCGGCAGGGAAAGCAATGGTTCAAAAGGAGGACAGTGTCACCCCATAAAAAGGTTGACAAATAATAATGCAATATGCACAACACACACAATGACAGTACATAAATTGCGTTTTTTATTTTGCAAAGGATACAGCAGTGTCCAGGGCTGCACAGCCCAGTGAGTTCAGTAACCACGGCAACGCTTTCAGGATGTACTTGAGCTGTTTGTCGTGGAATAAGATGGCTGCTGCATAGAGGACACTGGCCAAGATGGAGAACACCTGAGACCAGATAAGGACTGCAGAGAACATCCTCGCTTTGTACTGAGAGAAACACCCGGGGGTTAGCTTACACACAGAAGGGTTACGTCTCAAATGGTACGCATTTAACACCCATGATCTCTATTGCTTTGTGTTTTACTACTTATAGAGATACTGTAATTACATCTCAACACAGCAATGCTGCACAGCACAGTATAGAACAGAGGGAGATAGAGACTGTAATTACATCTCAACACAGCAACGCTGCACAGCACAGTATAGAACAGAGGGAGATAGAGACTGTAATTACATCTCAACACAGCAACGCTGCACAGCACAGTATAGAATAGAGGGGGGCAGAGACTGTAATTACATCTCAACACAGCAACGCTGCACAGCACAGTATAGAACAGAGGGAGATAGAGATACTGTAATTACATCTCAACACAGCAATGCTGCACAGGACAGCTGCCTGGTAGGCTCTCACTACAATATTGGCACAATTATTTTCATTATTTCTACACATCTCATAATTGCACTTAAACTCTCAGAAATGATTCCCACATTGGTACTTGTGATGCCCTTATTTAATAATGTCAATGCAGTCGTGATTTTAAGTTAAAGCAACAAAAAAAACCCTTGTAGGATGGGCCGAGTGAGCATGAAAATGATTAACCTGAAATTCTAAACTATAATAATAATAATAAAAAAACTTTAATATAGGTTTCTATTATTTTAATGTGCATACAAATCACTTTGCCCATAAAAGTGTGCATATGAAAAAAACAGAACAATCAGAAGTTGTTTTCACACATGCAGAACAAACAACAAGTTAGATGCTACTCACTGCTCTGGAGATGTGAGAAAACTTAGCCGTCCAGCAGATGATGAATGCCACCAAGCCCAGTGCATAGCCCAGGATTTCTGTGTTATCCTGAGAAGAGAAACCACACCTGGAGATCCTAAACTAGAGGAAAGGTGCAGTACAGGTCTGCTTAACCTAGCTCCTTCAGATTCAGTGTCTGTGACAAGACAAATCTGCAGGAAAGTTTATGAAGTTTATAAAATGAAACAAATGTATGTGAGTCTCTGTATCTCTTATTGACACCTGCAATTCTACATAATGACCATTAGGAGGCACTGTCATCCACTGTGATTCCTTTCCTCGTAGAACTGTAATAAGCATGTGCCTGTCAGATCCTGCTCTTAGCAGTGCCCACAAGGCTCAGCACTGTTAAGCAGGTTTATTGAATTTCTTTTTTGTTCCTAGCTCTTATCTGACAGAGGAGGGGTGATTATTATGTATTTAAAATTAGAAAACTAAATATTAGTAATACAAGTCATAATGCTAAGCAGTGTGACTCAGTTACCTGCAGAAATGTGGTTAGCAGGCGTCTCCCAGTCCCGTGAAACTCGCGCTCAAAGGGTTTGGTTTGAAATGCGGTCTTTGAGATGTAGTACCCTGATCCCACAGCAAGGGGCAGTATGACGGCAAACACATTCCTATTCCGCCTCCTCTTCTTGAGTTTCTTCCTGCTTCCTGAACGTGAAACGAAACGATTCAAATCACAGTAAGATTCCTTTTCAGGGTTGCCCCCTATACCTCAGAGACCATACAGAGCACTTGAATCGCATCACATACACAACTCTATGCATATCCATACAGCAAGCCGGCCCCTGTTCCTTCCTCTCCTAGTCCTAACAGAAAGTGCTTTGAACCTGGGACTGCTCCCATTTCCCCCTGGATCACCAGAATTAGCCCCTGTAGCTGATTATTTTTTTCCATTCACACATACTGTACCTCCATTGGTTGAAGTCTCCCATTTACAGACAGGGAAGAAAATGAGGATGAAGTAAAGAATGTCTACAGCAGTCAAGTAGGCTCCAGTAAAGACCTAGAATTGAAACAAAGAGGAAAGACATCCGTGGATAATGGAAGAGGTTAGGGCTAGAAACCACGAGCCCTGGTCATGTAGAGATCTGCTTATTAAATAATAGAACAGTGAATGAGAGCTTCTCTCAGGTACTGTACCTGTACAGTGAGCTGTTTTGCTAAGAGGGCTCCCAGGGTGTTGCACATGTTCCCCAGAAAGCTGTAGATGGTGATGAACGCAGAGCTGCTAGAGTGAACTGGCTTCTTCTGGCACTGCAGACATATCAGCCTGAAACAAAACAACAGCCTTCATTCCAATAATCTGCTCTGCAAAAGGAGTCTGCAAACTCCTTCTTGCGTGCTTGCAACAGCAATCACACGTTTCCCATAAAAGCCTGTTTATTTGTGCAAAGCTTGTGAGTTTCCATTGTAAGTAATGTTTCAGTTGTATCCTATGTATGCTGAAAGGATTTATGCAAGATTACCCCTTATAAAATCTTACCAAGGTGTTTTTGCACAGAATTTTTGCAGTTTTCTCATGCCTTTCCCATGGCTATACTATGCATTAACTTTAGTTTAGCCTGAGTTGCCATGTTTTTTTTAATATGCTTTACCATACCTTGCTATTCTTTACAATGCATACCTATGCTTTCCCATGTTTTCACTGTGCTTTATTACAGTACACTTTGCTTTGCTTTTACAATGGTAAACTTTTAAGTGACTATATACGCTGCTTAGTAAGTTTGAGTGAATGTTTGTATTGAAAATATACATCTGTTTTCTAATTAATTAAATTGCCTTTCATTCATAAAACCAAAAAGCAAGGCAGACAAACGCAATATGCGGAAATGCTTTGTGCGTGGGAGGACCCCCTGTATAGTAGAATGACCCTCATCAGTGACCTTCTTCAGATTTCTTTGACATACAGAATGACACATCCAGTTCCAAGCTGGAACAATAGCTTTGCAAGGGCAGCAGTGCTTTGTTCAAAATGTATGTCAGCAGAAACTGGCCATGAAGATTCGCTGTAGGTTTTTAAGAATTGTGTCAAGGCCTAATAATCAGTCCTACATTGGAAATAGGCAAACAACTCAACGCTATTCTGAGACATACTCTCTTACATCGAGGCCAGCAGTAATAGCACCATGGCCTGGTTATGAGGACATTCTGATTGCTTTTATCAGGCTCTTCTGAGGAGGTATTTCAGCTACTGCCTCAATGCCCATGGCTCTGACATCACTTGTCATTTATTGTTGCAAACCAAACTTTTCTTCAGAGCAAGGGAGTGACAACCACCAACTGACAGAGAGCTTTATTATTATGATCAGAATTATTATTATTATTATTATTATTATTATTATTATTATTATTATTGTTTATCACTGTGAAATACTTTGCCAGTGCCAGTGTTGTTGTTGGTACAATTCACAATCACGAGAGGATTCATTCATCGCCCTCTTTATATATTCAGATAAAGGTCAATTCTGTTTTAAAGCAGCATATTTTCAGGATGAATGTTGATCTGAATATGCTGAGAAATGGCTCAAGACATTTGACCAATCAGTAGCAAACATTTTATTAAATAATAATATGACTCTCTCACTGCTTTCCAAATTGGAATATTGCACAGTTAGAGGAACTTCGTTTCTATATAAACTACTATACTGTACATATTAAAAAATAAACCGACACCTCGCGGTGTTCTTTAACATTCCAATGCTCTGCAACAGCAGACATGCACGCAAACATTGCAACAGCCTCAAAAAGAGCGTCTGCTAAGAAATAAATAATAATAATAATAATAATAATAATAATAATAATAATAATAATAATAATAATAGGCTTTGACTTCCCGTACCGCGGTGGAAATGATAAATATGAGTGAGATGTGACAATAACCTAAGTGATATAATAATCAGGTGCGTGTCCCTATTGAGCGCTACTATACAGTGGATAAGATACTCCAATGTGGCGATAAAAAGCAGGCGGGGTTGACTGTATTATCCTGTATTACATCATCTTAACCGCGAAATCCAGTGGTAGGCGGCAGTGAAAGCAGGAGCTCACATTGATGCATTTAAATGTAATCCTGGCACACATTGGCGGTTGTGCAGGATTGTTATACACAGACTCAGTGAACAAAATCAAACCCATTTCATTTACGCCTTAAAATGCAGTGTTGTTTTAAAATTGTAGTGGAAACTTTTACTACTACGACTACTACTACTACTACTAATAATAATAATAATATAATTGTGAAAATATCTGTTCCGGTGAATTATATACTTACATCGTATGTGCTACGATCCACAGGAAGGCGGATATGACCCACAGACCAAATGACATACAAACTTTCTCGTTTGCGAAACATTTGGTTAAATATTCCTTGTGCCACAGGGAAATGATCTCAGACACATCGAGGCCGCCTGTTTGGTTCAATGCACTACCGGCGAGTTCTTCTACATCACCCATCATGTAACCAGCTTATATTAATTATGAAAATGGTTACAGCTTACATTTAAATACATGTGTACGCTACGTTCTTGCAGTATTTTGAAGATCAAATATTCAAAAGTCTGCAACGTTCCATCACAACGGAAACTACACAAACTCTTTACAAGCAGATGTAAAATTACTTAAGAATAGTTCAGCAAATAAAAAAATTACAATACATTTAAAAAAAAAACAATTAAATTCCACTTTTCCACCGAAGTTGTGTCTCCAGTTCAAAGACGGATTTGTTTAATCACTTCCTGGCCGTAAGAAAAAAAAACGAAAAAAAAAAACTATTGTAGTTGTTAATCACTACATTCCAGAACCAACGACACAATTGACTTGAAATACTAACATTATTTTGTATAAAACATATTTATCTTCGTCACAGAGAGAGCAATTAAATGAAATAGTTCCCTCAAAAAGAGGGAGCGCAAGTTTCTTCCTTGCTTGAGAAAGTTCCCACTGCACCGCCTCCTTTCCAAAAACCAGATACTACCAGCCGGGTCGCATTCCTCAAGGCAAGCTGAAGAGCAGGTTGAGTCGCCACGCATTACTCTACTAGGAGATTTTTTTTACCAGTATTTAGTGGCAATATGCTAGCTTTTAATCGCATGCTTCCGCAGCCGTCACACTTCCTAATGCAGTTAAATTAAGGTAAATTTGCAGGTCACTCATAATAAAATGGCCAGTAACTCCCCCTTTAGAAGTAAAATAAGGAAAAGCACACAATACTGACAATGTTACATAGCAAATTCTGGTAGCTGAAAAATGGAAAACACATTTTCGATGTTTCGACATGTACCCGAATATGTAAGATACAAAAACAAACTCGTCACTTCCATTCTCTCCATCTAGGTTTGAAAACTTCACTATACAAGCCATTTTCTTTCAGCTTTTTACCTTAAAAAACCGTTTGTAACTTTGTTTGTTTCTTTGATCTTTATTTAGTGAAATGTTTTGTGTGTGTGTTTTTTGTTTATTTTATTATCACAGCCTCAAGTCCTGGAAGTAAAACAATAAAAACTTGTTCACAGATACAATAAATCATTGCGTTTACCATCCCACCAGAGTCAAGAAAACAGAGGCATTCACAGCAGTAGCAAAACCCACAGAATCTGATTCGGGTAGAGTTGAATACAACAAGCCCTGCATTGTACATTCTTAATAGAGGCAGTGTCGTTTTACACCACCGCGTCTTACAAAAAAGCCTCAGAACAGAAGCCTCCATACAAAAAGTGTTTTACAAGGGAATACAACATATTTCTGTGTGTCCATGCATGTAATTAAGACCATCTACACAGGACATCAAAAGAGCTGGGGTTGGAGCCTTTTCTAAAGCCCTGCTGTCGGAATTGAACAAAATCCCTTTAACTATATAGTTGATATCTTTTCTTTCTTTCTTCTATCTCCCCGCCACCCCCATTTACTCTTACAAGATCATCAAGTCATTTATTTGCTTTACATTTTAGGAATGTCTCAGAGGACATATCTGCTTGCAAATCTAATCCAAATGGCAAGAAAAAAATAATGTATCCAACATGCATACATGCCATAGCTGTCCCATGTAAAATCAGCACAATCACCACGCCCTACAGTTGTGTAAAGAATGTCCTAGCCACGTCTTATCACTATTAGATAAGCGAGGCTCTTGATAAATGTAAATACTGGAGTGCAATATCGTCACCATGGCAAGAAATGCACCACCTTGACCGTGTTTAAATCACAGCAGCTTCACAATAGCCTCCTGGCCCAGGCCAGTTCTACAAACACACACAACCCCTCCCCCCCAAAAAATAAAAATAAATAAATAAATAACAAATTCTAACATGCGCACAGGTGTAGATGTGTATACATAAATCATTTTAATTGCAATTGGAATTCACCAATTCAGAGGATGAAACATTTTTTGTCCAGACAGATTAGTTACAGGTCAATCTTTGATCTTAAGCCCCTCGGTTTCTTTCAGTAAAGAAATGCTTGTGAACTAGATGCCTATGATTTCCACCTTGGTCCACATGCTGTACATTTTTTTTTTCTTTTAGTTAATTGGACACAATTGCAGCAGCAACTGTTTTAACCACAGAACTCATCTGGGGAATGACACCAGTCTGTCAACTCCTACTGCCACCAGCGAGGAGTCCAGCCAGCTGACAGACTGTCTCCCAACAGAAATCTTAGAAGGTTAAAGGTGAACATGGGCAAGGTTTTTCAGCAGCCAGTTCTCATGAACTTTCTCGATAAGGCTTTTGTGACTCAATAACCACCACCAGGCCTTGCTGTACAGTACTTGCCTAAGGGTGCAGGAATACAGCAATATAACAGGAATACACGATATGTGTAAAACGTCAGACAGTTAACCAACTCCAACACCCCAACTCCAGTTAGACGGTTAAGTTCAATTTCAACAGTTGTTTTTTTTCCAGTCTTATTGCAGGATGGTACCAGTTTTTTTTCTTCTTCTTTAAATCTTTTGAAACCTACGCATCTTTAACAGTTAACCTGTAATATCAACAGGACAAAACAATTAAATAAATGTTATTGTATATGAACCAGTAAATTCAAACACTGGAATAAATTCTTCATACTGTAAAAATACCATGATTTAAAATACAGAATAGATTCACGTGTGTTTGAAGTAAAAAAAAAATAAAAATAAAAAAAATTGAAAAGTAGCAGGTTTTAAAGTAACCAACTGTAGGCTGAATAATTAGCTTCAATTAAGCATGTTATTGCACAGGTCATGAAAACTGTGATTAGCAGACTGTGGAGCACCGCTTCCCTGGGCTGGGAACGGTCTTTCTGCTGCAGTCTCATCGCAGGTGCTGTGTAAGGTCAGGCATCCAAGTGTTTGTTGAGCCTGCGCACTTTCTCTTTTTTGTTCCTGTTGCCGTGTTTTTTCCAAGGCTTTCCTGCCATGCTTTCCATGCTGGCTCCGGGTGCCGCTGGCATATTTCCCGGTTTGTAGCCCATGACTGACTGAACGCCCTTGGTCAGCGCACGGACATTCTCCTGCGAGAGGCAATGCAGGGGGTTAGCATCCCTTTACAGACCACGATTCGACAGCTGCAAACACTGCTTAAGAGAAGCAGCAACACACACACACACGTTTGTATCACGGATTGCAGAGTATAACCAGGAAACTCATCATCACTGTGCTTTACGTACCAGGATAAAGAGAAGAGCTTCATTTTCACCTGTCACTATTTGTTAATTCATGATATAAATAAATAAATAAATAAACACTAAAATCTGATTCTCCATTCCTCTTGTGTAAGCAAGCATAATGCAAAAACCTGAATATCAAACAGTACAGGACAGAGGAGTATCTACCCATCTTTTCAGCTTTATTGTTATTTTGATATTCACTGCACGCACACCGACTGAGAAAACCACTGCAGATCTGGCTTCTTGATGTCAAAAAGAAGGACGACAGCCTTTTCAGAACACCATGTTGTCAGAATGTAAAAACTTGCCTGGTTGAAGAAGTTCTTATCCACAGTGTTCTCGATTCTCTTCACTTTCAGGGGCTTGCCAGTCCTCGTGGCACCTTGCTCCTCTTCATCGTTTGGTTTCTTGTCGTGCTGGGGCTGAAAATCACTGGCTTTTATGTGGGGTGGAGGATGACAGTATAAAAGCTTCCCCTAATAATTAGAAGGAAAAAAAAATAACAAATAACTTATTATGTTTTGGATAGATTGATACGGATAGATTTTCTGTGCAGGACTATACAGATATCTCAAAACACTGTTTCATGAGGTGCTTGTTCCAGATCATCTTATCCCACGCTCTATCCACCCCTGCCTGTGTGTAATTTCTGAATATTATTCTGTATATTTAAAAATAAAAATAAAAAGTAGGGTGAATTTTGGCTTGTATGGAGCAGCACCCGATACGATATTCTAGAAAACATTGAAACAGACTAAAGTAACTCACGTTAACATAATCCTTCAGGATGTAGCGGGCCGATCTGGGCTGGTCAGGCTGCCCATGAGCAGTCATGAACCCCCTCATATCTAAAAGGAACAAGCAATATGAAACAGAGTGTAAATGCTGTGGATAGAGCTCTCTCTCTCTCTGGCACATCTCTCAATGCAGTCGATTAGATCCTACAAACATTCAAATCATGTGGGTCGCATAGGGGCTCAATACGCACAAAGGAGGTTCGATTCCAGCCTGGCTCTTATTTGAGCGGCACATTAGCTGAGTGGAATTACTCTGCCTGAGGGTCGTCTTGGATATCATTGGTGTGGAAAACCTCCTTATAGTTTTTAAAGAGGCTGACTCTGCTTTGTGATCTTGACGGGTCAATCACAAGGCAAGGGGTACCTCCTAAGAAGTACAACTTTAAACAGAGAAGCCACTCCTTGCCTCGCCCAGCAATAAGAAGAGATTGAAGCTTCTCACATCTCTATAAAATCCAACAAATTCTGGGGATTTAACACAACCTGTAAAAAGTGATATGACGATATCATTATGCATTCTCGTGCAATCCTTCTAACGAGAAGTATAATAAAAACGTACACCCATACGCTGTGAGAAACTCCTCGGCGGAGGGCGCGCGGTCTGGATCCTCATCTTCCCGTGGCCTGATGATGTTAATCCCGTAGGTTGCCTCTAGCACGTGTCGTGGAATATGCTGGCACACGTGGTACAGTTAAGGAGCATCGGAAGAAAAAGTTAACGTTGTCAAAATAATTCTGTATACCCTCAATGTGCCTCAGAAGGTATTTTAACTTTGAGAAAGGGATTTATTAAAGGCCAGTAAGTAATACTGCAATTACAACAGACAAGAGCACCAAAGCTGGCTGCTGTTACAACTCTTCCCTGTATTTTGAATCCATTAAAAAAATATACATCAAGGATCCAAACACAGCAGCAATAACACTATTAAACCTAAACGTAGCATTTGTATTGTATAAACAAATGACAAACAGTTAAAGGGCAGCAGTATTTAAATAAACCTCTTTATTTAAATTAAGTGTCACTGGTATACATTCCACTTTGCTACATGCAATAGGGATGGTGCTTATTGGCATACCTGAGTTCACAAAAGACTGGAAAACCAGAAGTAACAACAACCTCCGAAAACTGTACTGTACTGTAAATGGTCAATTCAAAACAACAACTCTGGAAAGGATATCAAAGAAATGGGAGGCACATGGTCCCTCATCTGGTCTATGGGCAGGATTCCGCAGCAGATCATCTCGGCTTTCGTGGATACAAAGGAGGGCATCACCAGGCCAGGGCAGTCGCACAGACACAGACCAGGCTCCACGTACAGGGTCTAAGCAAAAACACACAATCCAAGTCATTCTGTTACTCACTTGTGAGGCTTCTTCTGATAACGGTGTCTGGCATCCTGGCTGCAGGGCAATCACAGGAACCTAATGTATCAAGGAGCTTCCCTGCATTGAGAAACCCCTAAACTGGAAGACACAGCTTTGGGTAATGAGGAGCGAATACTGTGATTTGCAGACTCTTTAGCTCCTGATAACTGCTTCTTTAGGGGTTGCTAGCTGGCTCCAAGATGCCTGCAATGAGCTCCTATTTGATAGCTGAATCTATATTGAATCTGTGGATTCTCACGAGTCCAGCACAGATTACTTTGTGGGAAGAAGAGAATACACAAGCCGCACAAACTTGTGAATTATTTATTCAATATATTTTACTCCCTTCGCACACCTACTAGAGGTGTCACAGTATATTTTTGTTAATAAAAAAAAGCATAGGCAACATTAAATAAAACTGCTTTTTATTTTGCCAAGTTCACACAGCTGATGCTTTGTTGGGCTGCTTCTGCAAAAAGATGATAATCTGTATCACAGAAAGCACAACTAACTCGTTTACCTGCAAGCACAATGCGTAAACTGTTAAGGTTTCACAAAAAAACGAGGATTACCTGAAAGTGCTTTGTGTGTCCTGGAGTTGCAGACACCGAAACCTTCTTGTTCCTCAGAATAGTGTTGATTGTGGAACTCTTACCTACATTAGGATACCCCACCTTTACAAAATAACAGAATGAAAAAGGTAAAAATCAGGTCACATCATGTTTCAGGTGGTTGTCCAACAGTGGAGCAGAAAGTACATGGGAATATACTGCAGGTTGGTTTCTCAGGCTCCAATCAGTACTAATCTAAGATCAGTCAGTGGTAGTTGGGGTTTGTGAATCCAACTGCAAGCTATTGCTTCCACTACTTTCTTTATACACATTTAATATGATTAAACCAGTGGGCCATAAAGTCAGAGCTGGAGGAAAGCTCTGATTTAATGGTGTTGGGCCACCATTGACAGCCAGGAAAGCACTAATTCAACACAACAAGACTGCAAGCCCTGCATATTTGATCATTTCAGTAAACACTCACCAAGCCCACAGTAATCTGGCCGTCTTTGACCCTGGTCCCTGTGTGTACTGCTTTAAAGATCTCTAGTAACTCTTCTTTCTGTAGCAGGCGGCTGGAGTTTCGCAGTGCTTTCTTACAGGGCCTGGCAGCGTTGGAGGCCTCCTCCATGCTCTCTGTGCTCTCAGAGTCCTCAGAGTCCTGGTCTTCAGAGCAGGTTTGCCAGTCCCCTTCCTCCACACAGTCCTCAAAGGCTTCATCGTCCTCGTCCTCCTCAGGGGCTGCTGGGCTACCCTCCAGACCTGCCGCCACACTCCCTGACTTCTCAGCCTTCTCGAGCTGCGCTCGGCTCCTCTTGCTTTGATTTTGATTTTCAGAATCCCCATCTTCGTCTTCTTCGTCTTCACGATCACTCTGTTCTTCCGTGATCCCTTCAAGCTCCTCTCCCTGAAAAGATCATAAGTAAGAGTGATCACTCAAGTTCAGTCAAATCGAAGTTTTAATAAGCCGTCACAAAGTATAGTTTAATTAACACTGGCTGGAAAAATACAATTCCAGAAAGATTAAAAAGGATGCTTGTTTATTAAACCAGTTCCTGTGGCAACACCACCAAAAAGCACAACTCCGGTAGCAGGTGGCTCTAATAATTGTATGTAAGTGTGTGTTCATGAATGTATGTTAAATATAGTCATTAGTGGGTTGTTTCATTTAAACAGCAATGCAGCATACCTTTTCTTCAGCATCCAGCCTCATGCCCTCAGCCAGCGCTGACCAGAAGACGGCGCGGACTCCCTCCTTCTCGAAGTACCTCGCCCACACCCGCCTCTGCTCCCGGGTCAGCAGGTCAGCTTTGTTAAGCAGCAGCATGTTCTCCTTCTCTTGAGACACCTCTTTGACGTAACATTCCTGGAAGGAGCAAATGATCACAATTCAATTCAATGATACCCTAGGTACTCTAAAGCCTAAAGTGTTATCATTAAAAGGCATGACGAAGGCACAAGCTGACTTTTCTTCCTTAAGTAACTTCTGCCATTCTATACAGAGGTGCCTCGTATGATTGTGAACAAATCTCAAATCAGTCTGGCCAACTTACCAAATCAAGACTTCTGAACAGCAGGGGATTTCGGGCATCGAGAATTTGAACTACTACGTCGCTGTAAAACAATAAGAAAATTAAGCTCACAATTCAATGGAATAAGAATATATTGTGATATACATAGGGACATTTTTTTCTTGCTATAACATCAGGGATGCAAATAAGACTCCTGTTGCACAGCATTTTTACCCATTGCAAGTTTTATTACGAGCCACAGAGTATAGGTAACAAGGTCAGGTGCACCTAATTAACCTAAAAAATAAACCCTGTAATGGATTAAACTGCTATGCAATGGGAGTCTTGTTTCAATCCCTATATCATCAACTGTTTTTTCTGTCTGAAAAAAGTGCAAAATGCTGCCCTTTCACTACTAGATAGTGGAGAAGAACGTGAGGAGAAAAGCTTTCTTGAGCCGCCCTCACCTTCTCTCAATTACTCTCCAGAGCTGCCTCCAGAAATCCAGATTCCTTTCAAAAGGGGTTAGAATCAGCGTCTGCTGCTCCTCCAGTCTAAACAAACAAAGAAAACACATCATCAGGTAACGTGGTCTACGTCTACAGTGCTTAATTACATTCACGCTTTCAGGGTTGAATTGTCTGGATCTTCACTTGTTTTTTAATCCAAGACATGAAAACATTTCAAATACAACAGATAAAATGTTCCGCCCTGGTGACTTTGTTCAGGTATTGCATAGCAGTTTGATCCATTCCTGGTTTTACTATCGAATGGGTGAAGCTGCTTGTAATCATGATAGCTACATGGTCTGACTGCACAGTAGCTAGACCTTTGGAGTGATCAAGTACCAGGAAGCAGCAGCAGCTTTTCATCTATAGCGCAGTCTTTGAAATATCTGCATATTCCGAACTGAAGCATAAAAGTACCTGTTTTCACCTATTCCCAGGCTCTGGTTGTATACAGTGTAGGTACTCACAGTACAAGCTGTCGCCTCCACAACAGAAAGCTGTCTCTCTCTGCGTGCTGGAGCACCTCAGCGCTTGTGTTCTCATCCCAATACGGTCTGAAGAGAAGGAAGACAGAAAGAAAGAACAACATTATTAGAGCTGCTTTTTCTCCCATCCCCTTTAAGCAAGGCAAACCCCAGAAGGCACAATCTAATGCAACCCAATCCCACTTGTTATCAGGGCTGGGGCCAATTCATTTTTTTCAATTGCAATTCCAAGTCCTGCAAAGGGATTCCTTTGAAGGAATTTGGAGTTGACTGAAAGAATTGATTTTAAAAAAGGAATTGGAATGGATTAAAAGAAATTGCTGCCACCCCTGCTTGTCATGTGTTACCTGCGGGGTATTCTGAGGAAATGCTTGTTCTCCTCGTGAAGCTCCTTGATCCTTTGGCTCTCCTCTGCCGTCAGCAGGCCGCTTCTGGCCTCCGCAGGAACAAACTTGATATTGAGCTTCTCTGAACACAAAAGCGGGACTAAGTGAGTTTCCCACCGCAATTCATTTTACACAAACAGTAAACCCTCATAATTGCATATTGTAAGTATTTATAGAATGTGTATAAAAATCTTTTATTATTATTATTATTATTGGATAATGTGCAAATGAAATTTTGAAAGGTCTTTAGGAAGTTCAGAGTAAATGATAGCAATCTGGACAAGATTCATGCCATTTACAGTTTTCACCTTTTTAGATTTCACATTTTCCCCCCATAAACAAACAGCTCTTTAGATGTGTGCTCACTGCTTCTCTGAAACCTGACCCTAGACTGCACACACACACACATACACAAAGTTTCTTACCAGCAACAAACTCGGTTCCTGCAAGCTCAGCTGTGGCCAGGAATTCATCCAGAGAATTCTGTTCCGTTACAGACTGCAGGTTAAGCCGACCCCAGTCGTATCCGTCGTTCAGCTCACACGTGTGGAGCTGTGAGGAGAAACACAGGCGTGCTGTGCTGTTAACACAAAATAAAAGTGCACACGTCTTCCCAATTCTTAAACAAACTGAAGGGATACTTACTGTTATTTGTGTTTGTAAAACCTAAGACCGGTTTAAGAATAGTCATGTGACTTTATTTGGAAACAAACATATGTTATGGGCTGTTATCGATGGCAAAGTCAGTATGTTAGAATGTAACGCATCCGCAGACTTGTTGAATTCACAGAGCAGTAATACAGTAGCATCATTTTAGCAGCTTTACAGTAGCAAGTATACCTCGCTGCTTCCACGCGTCACTGACAACGACTTTTTTTTTTTTTTTAGACAGTATAGCTAGACAGGAAATACTTTTGAAAAGAGAGCTGTCATGATAAAAATACAAAAAAATAATAAATAAATATATATCATGAAACCGCCTACCCAGGACCCCGTTTTCTTGTGGCTCCGACCTGCAAGCTGTCTCTCTTTGATCAAGGCCCTGCCTAAACCCGTACTTCCACCGGCGCCGATTTTCTTCTTTCCCATTTTTGTTTACTTTATTTTAAAATCCAACACCGGTCCCATAACCCCAGAAACTAGAAACTTGAACAAGGAAAGTGCAACTCGCGTCAACTTTATCCAGCCAAAAGACAGTAAAGCATGCGAGTGCTGTTGTTACCACGAACAGGAAGGAAGAGACACGGAACAGACCAATATCAACCAAAGGTAAACACGAATTTAAACTACATCTATCAAAATGTGCACCACAAATAAACGTAGAGTTTGAAACGGTGTTTATTAGGTTGTTTATTAAGGCTACTTGGAACACAATACAAAACGCTTTCCAATGATAATTAAATTGGAGGTTCCATATAAACTACCTCCCCCCTCTTGTGCGAGTAATAGTATAACACCGTGTTCTGTATTTAGAGTACCGTCCTGAGCAGCGGTAGTGAAGCATATTAGTTCCTACCGAAATGAAAAAAAAAATACATTCTTAGTACATTTTTTAAGTAAACAACTTGACATTCACATAGTTAACTTTACAATATCAAAAGTAATTTCAAACTCATTATTGTCTTGCTAGCTAACGAATTCACAGTCTGTTAAATAATCTCCGAGTCTGAATTTTTAAAATGCTCTACCCTAATACAATAGGCCTACTAGTGACAGCTGATATCACACAAATGGTTAAAAATGGGAAGGTTGTGCGGCAATCGTCTGTATATTGCGATAATAATACACACAGACACAGCTTCACACTTTAACCATTCCTTGAAAAAACTCTTAATGCAAATTAGTAATAAAGACGGTAATAAGCTGAACAAAAGAAACAACAACAGTATGACAGTGGCGCAAGTAAGATATTTTTTGTTTTTACCTATCACTGTTGCAGTCCCTTGCAAATGTAACTTCAAAGTATTTTCCTCACAACTGCACGTCAGTAAATATACTTTACACCGCGGCTTGTATTTGTTGCAGTCACCCTTTGAGCCACTAGAGGCGGCTTGTCACAATGCTCCTTTTTAATACTGTTTTCTCCTGTTTGTTCCTGTGCCTCAAGGTGGAGAAGACTGAACATTCCAAGTGTGGCCACTAAAGAACATGGTCCTGCCTTTAGGGGTGCTATGTGTCAGATTGAGATGTGTGTCGAACATCGCCCTGTTTCTGTTAAAAAAACAACCCGAGTATACTTTTTCGATGGATCACTAGACCAGCCTTTCACCTTGGGTGAACGGGTTTCCAGCTGGGCCTCAGTTTCACCCTCCAGTTCACATGATGAAACCCCCACATGATTTAGCACCGTGAGCACTGTGTGTGTGTGTGTGTGTTCATTTTTATGCCACCGATTGCTGAAGCACAATGCAGATTTAATATGTTTTTTTTTATTTTTTATTCCAGGAATAATAATCAATACAATATAACAACAATAAAAAAAAAGTCATCTACGGAATAAATAATGTTTTGAGCATTTGGAAAGTGACTGTGGGCAGACTGCCAGCACGGGTCTATTGTCTTATCTTCCTGTGTTGTGTTTTTGCACGCAATATCCCCAGCCTGTCTTGTGTTTCAAGCAGTGACACCAGTGCAGCAGACGCCTCTATTCAGCACAACCTGCAGCTGTTCCAGCAAGCTCGTAAGCTGTTCTTTCAATATGTAGCACACAGAATACAATGAAAGCATGGATACACTGTAAATCCCAGCTATTGTATTGGCTTCATAATGTATTGAACTCATAGACAAATGCAAACACCATCTCCGTGTTCCACATACTTTTGAGTGAGTGATCAATCTCCCTTAAGAATGAATGTGTCGGGTGAAAAAGAAGTAATTTAATATATTGCACATAGTTATTAAAGGATTGATAACCAAAACTCTGAGGCACATAATCAATTTTATGAAGCAACATTTATTAATTCAATAGGGTGATGCAAAACTTTTGGCCATAGCTGTACGAATCGACCTACAGCTCTCAGTACTGGGCGAGCTGAGGAAAAGCTGCCCTAGTCTTGCAGGATTCTGACACACGGATATGGACCGATGCATAATAACTCATTGAAACACCTCAGTCTATAACTGTGCTCGGTTTATCCCAAGGATCTGGTTCTGTTCCTGTAATTGGTGTTTTCCATCATGGAGCATCATGGAAATGCTCAAATCATTAGCAGTTAAATAGTCTGTCAAGCCAGCTTAGTGTTTACTGCGCCCTGCCTGGCTGTGTATTGATAAGCGAGTCTAACAGCACTCTCTTCTAACAGCACTCTCTCCCCAGGCAGCTATTGATAAGCGAGTCTAACAGCACTCTCCCCAGGCAGCTCCACCTCTGTCTGTCTGCTCTTACACTCCACGCTGCTGTCTGACAGAACTGTCAGCTGCACCTTACCCTACTGCAGCTCCAGGGGTCTCTTCTAATTAACTAGAAATAAAAACGTAGAAAGGGTGGATAATCCCCAATGTGACAGGCTGCAAATTGTAAAGGTGCAGTGTTCAATAAACAGGGGATATAAGAAAAGGATATAAGAAAAGAAAGAGATCCTTCTGAAATCGACCCTCAGGGAAATATTGTATCTTTTTTCTTTCATCATCGCTTCAAGTGTGTCAGTAGAACTTCCCTAACAGGCTTCAAAGGGCTGAGCTATTCAATTATTCACATTTTTATTTTTAATATTATTGTTGACTTACAGCGCTCTGCGTGACATGAGGTCCAGTCCCCTTAGTTGGCCGGCCGATCTCTCAGCTTGTCGAAATTACACTACAGCCAGCGGGAGTTGTTAGGAACAAAGGATCATAAAACCTGACAGCAGACATTAGAACAGAAGAACATTTATGAACGAGAGGAGGAACAGAGGAACAGTGCAACTCCTTATTCTAGTTGCTTTTGCACCGGCTATCCTGCAGATGGCAGTGTTTAACAAAATGTAAAAGTTAAATCCACTAACCAAATCTTGCTGCATATTTAGGCTTCTAAGCCCATAGCTTGGAATCCTATTGTTGTTGTTAAGATGGTTATTATTATTTTTCTTTCCGCCAACAAAACCTTAAGTTTCATAAAATGAAAACCGTTGCAGGAAAACTCTTGAAATTTCACAGGACTTGTAGACGCCAATGGGAACTAATGTCCACAGCTGAATGAACATGATGGTCACATGGTTTGTCAGCAATATTGGATTTCACGTCAAATTTGGGACAATTTACAAACATCTTGTCGGAAACCATTTCTCGCAGAGTTCTGAAACTTGGTACACGTGGTTAGGGATTGTCCAAGATGCAGTGTGCTCGAACTTAAGCTGATTGGTTCAGTGGTATGGCGGCCATGTTGGATAAACTAATTGACACAAAAATGTATTCTTCTCCAAGACCTCTAATCTGATCGAAGTAAAACTTGCCATACATGATCCAAACATGGTTTTCTTTAAAGGCTGCCCAAATGAAGTTGCTACATCAAAAAAAAAAAAAACACGGCTGCCGTGGGCCAATCAAATTTCAGCATTGCTCTAGTTGCATATATTGCGCATAAAATGAACACCGTTGACCAAAAACTCTTGAAACTTCACAGAGTAGCGTCTACAACTGAGTGAATGACCACCAATCAAAATGCTTAGATTTCACAATTACTCCTTGCTTGCAACTTCCAGTTACATTTGATTTAATAATACTCGTGTGCAAATCAACAAGTGTGTCCTTTCAGCAGTAATTAATTACACTTTAATGTCAAACGTTACATTACGCAAGTTGTTTTTTGGCGTGACACGTGCAATGGACACAAACTGAGTCATTGCGCCAAAAATGATCACATGGTCTTACTAGAACACTGTTTTACAAAGAGCTACTTTGTAATGATTGTATTTACTGCGTCCTATTCGCGGTTACTGTATCGTCAGGAATGATCTATCTTTGTTTCTTCATTTTCGAATAAATGAAAGTAACTCCATTTCTTGTGACGAATTCCATACTTTGTTTGTGTGGATGGGGGCAAATTGTATCTTTGTAGTTTATGTTGGTCATTCTTAGAGGAACACACGTTGCAGACAGAAGTGCAGATGTGCTGTCTCCCATACAAAAAAGCAGCGCGTTTTAATGGAGTGACTTGCCATTTATTACACCAATTGACTACTTATAGCATCAAATAAACAAAACAGAAATACAACATGGCATTTGCTGTTTACATAAGCAATGTCTTATTTAAATATCCAACACGGCACTTCTTTAGCCTGTTTTTAAATGGACTGCACTATTTCTCTTTGAGGTATTCCTTATTTGTGAACGAAATAAAAACGACATTTAACTCTTAAAGGCTTGCTTTACCATTTACAATAGTATATTATTGTTTTAAATTGCTAAAAAAAAATTTTAAAAAAAAAATCAATAAAACAATTCAACTAGATTAAATAACTTTTTGTTCTGCATTAGAAAACATACCGAGGTGATATTTAATACCATTGCCATGTAACTGTGTAAGTCAATTCCGGAGGGAACGTGTAACGCACCCTGTCACTTTAAGAGTCGCGCGCTTAATTTGCCATCTACGCTCCAGTTTCCACACTGCTTTCTCCGCCCCCCTGCCCTTGTCAGGCTAATGGTTCAACCCAGTGTATATTTACAGCTGATCTTGCCATCCACAAACATCAATTTACACAGAGTAGCTCAGTACGGGGAGGGAAAATGAACCGCTCGGACCCAAAACAGATGAAGAAATAGCATCGCTGCATATTATTTCATCGAAGCAGCAGCAATAACTAAATAAATGAGTTAAAGCGAGAATGCTTTTAAGTTTCCGGCGCAAATACATTGTAGTGGAAGCGCTGGTCTCAAGAGCACTTTATTTTCCAGCAACATATAATGCTGCCGTGGAAGAAAAATAAATTCGATCTGATCGAAGAAGACAAGCAGTCAAAGCCGAAGGGCTATGCGGCGAGTCTCAAGAACTACTCTGCACTCACGTCCTTTGCAAAGTCCTGCCCGGAGAGCGCTCTCAGCAGGGTCGGAAGCATGTTCAAATCCAAGAGGAAAAAAGTGAGTATCACCAACGAGGACCCCACTTACACGGTGCTGTACCTGGGCAACGCCACCACTATCCAGTCCAAGGGAGACGGTTGCACGGACGTGGCAGTGAGCAAGATCTGGAACAAGAGCGAAATGGGCAAAAACGGAACCAAGATGAAACTTACCATCAGCTCCCAGGGGATCCGCATGGTTCATGTGGATGACAAAGCGCGCAGACCGGGTCACCTGTACCTGTTGCACCGGATAACGTACTGCGTTGCGGACCCTAGGCTACCCCGGATTTTCGCCTGGATTTACAGGCACGAAATGAAGCACAAAGCCGTCATGCTGCGATGCCACGCCGTGCTCGTCTCCAAACCCGAGAAAGCTAAAGCCATGGCGCTTTTGTTGTACCAGACTTCGGCTACAGCCCTGGCGGAGTTTAAGAGGGTTAAGCGCAGGGACGATGCCCGGCACCAGCAACAGCAGCTGATAGGGGAGCAGACCATCCCCCTGGTCCCCCTCAGGAAGCTCTTAAACGGACAGTGCTATTACAAACCTCCCGTGGAGCGGAGCCGGAGCGCACCGAAATTGGGCTCCATCACCGAGGACCTTCTCGGGGAGGAGGAAGAGGAAAAAGCGAAACATTTCGAGTGCGAGGACATTCTTCTAGACACAGATGACGACTGCTTGGGCAATGGTAAACAAGAACTTTCTCAGATAATCAGCGACCTGGGAGAAATGTGCATTGGTAACGACGTCCAGACTCTGAAATCGGACCTGAGAGTCACCCGGTTACTGTCCGGAGAAAGCACGGGGAGCGAATCTTCAATAGACAGTAACCAGGATCCGAATTCACTTTGCAACGGCTTTGAGCAAGTCAAAGAGCAAGAGATAGCATGAATTATTATTATATTTTATTTGTATTTAAGTGTTTCTGTTCATGCTGATATTATTTTAACAAAAAAAACTGCCCCATTCCAACCATTTTTTTCCCCTCGTTGTGTTCTTCTTTTTTATATATACATAAAGGGGCGTATTTGTAATGTGCAGTCCATACCTGAAGCACTGGCTAGAAAGAACTGATGTGTACGACACTTCAGCAATGCAGAAGCTTGTCCTTCCGGTGTTTATGGAGGAGTAGTTCGAGCTAATTTTATTAACGGGGATACACACACGCGTATCCTCCTCTTAATGGACCAACAGACCCGTTGAACTTGTGAAGGTAGAGTGTTTACCTAGAGATATGCACCATAATTTAAATAACTGCCTTGGGGTGGGGACACGTGCAGTTCTATATTGTTTCTGAATGATTCACACAACAAAACGCGATTCCTAGCTTCTTTATTCAGAACATTCCGTTTTTCTGTATATGACTCTTGTATATAACTGTTGTGAAGTTGGTTTATGTGTTTTATTCATTGTAATTTTGTAAATAGCATGTCCTGTTATCCCTCTCCATAAATGTTCTTAAAAACATACATGTTATATCTTTGCTGTGCAAAAGGAAAGACATACCTTAAAGTATTCCAGTTGTATATAGTAAATGTGTATAAAACAAATGTTATTTTTTAAAAAGATGTTTATTGTGAACTCACAAATACCAATAAAGAAAAGATAAATCAACTGTTTTTGTGGCATATAATTAAGAGTAAGGCATATATAAGTATATCAACTGGAAATTGCATCATTTAATGCTTATCAGTTTCAGATGGCTTCACAGGCAGCATTTTAAGGGGAAAGTGTAATTGTTTTCATTGTGAATTGTACCTGAATTTTTTTTTTTTTTTAGCTAACTGGGCAATGTTACAGCCTTGCTGTAGAGTCACTAAAACGTCTCTCTTCGGAGGAGGGATAGATCTTACTGTAATGCTGGGAAACGTTTTGGCAGACAATTTCAAAATAACATTGAAATGAGATATTCTGTTTGGCGTTCCAAGAACAATGACTGCCAGTGACCCAGGCCCCTGAAATCGCGTTCTGATTGGTTATGATGATGAACTCTGCATTGCACAGTTGGCAACCCGTTTTTACACGATTAATTGCATTGACACTTTGAGAACATTTGCACCGGCAATAGCAAAAAACAATAGGTTGGTACTGCATGCCTGTATTCTACCAGGCTACTGCCTGCTGGCTCTTTCATTCCAGCCCATGCCTTGATCTTGTTCCAACTAGCTCCCTAAACCATTGATTACACACACAGGTTCAATTCAACTCATTATTTACTTAACTGACGCCTATCGGTTCTGTTGAAAAAGCCTCAAGTGAGTGCCTTGGTATATACTGTAAAGGTTGTTCATACCAGCTCCAAACAGTCCTGCTGCCATGGTTAGCAATAACATTAACTCCAGGAGTGTCCAATCACGGTCCTGGAGGGCAATGACACTCCTGGTATGTGTTCCAATCCTGTTCTAAAGTGTTTAATAGAACCAATTACACCTGCATCCAGGCCCTGACGTAGTTCGTTATCTCACCTGTTAAACCTGGAGTGGAATGGCCCTCGCAGGACTGTGACCTGTGTTTGCAATGCCATTGAATGCTGTGACCTTTCCATGGTTTTCCCAATCCTAACATTATATGGGAAAACCCAGTTTGTGCCGCTTTACATGAAACCGAATTGCATCATTTCAAGCCCCTGACACTGTTTGTGTTCAGGACTGTAAATTAAGTGTGGAATGAAAATAAAGGTGTGCCTGTACAGCAGTGAGGAAGGCAGCTGTGTTATTAACACACACACACTGACACACACACACACACTGACACACCCACCCACAAAGATTCCCCTGGCTGTTTACACTTGGATGGACCTCTTGCTGTCATGGTGAGTTTTATTTATTTGATGCTGCATTGAAACAGACAGCTCATAAAGCCCTGCACCATGGCATATTCCAGTTTTAAATTCGATAGTACATTTAAATACTAAATAAAACACTGTGGTGTGGGGCCGGCGCAGGGTGGAAACTCCCACATCCTAATACAGACAGCACAGCACTTTCTGCAGAACTCGACTCAATCAGAAAGGACGTTGTGTACTCTAGGATACCTAGCGAGCACCATAGTGTCATCTAATGGAAACTCCATAACACACTACCGCAGGAAGCATAACCTGGAATTATTATAGCCTGTTCAACCATCCAGCAAAAAAAAAAAAAACAACTCTGTCCCAGAACTGCAAATCTTTTTCTTATGACTGCAACCGTTTTTCTATAAATGTCAATACATTTGTTTTGTAGAATTTTCTATTGCAATCTGTTACTGTTCCATGTTTGTCAATAGAAATAATTTGACAGCAGTAAAAAAAAATCATACAGTGCTACAGAAAATCCAAGTTCAGTAAACCATTGTCTTCAGCAAGGAGCCATCAGAGACTGTGCTTCAAAAACTGGTGTCACCCTTCATTTAAAAAATGATCCGCAACAAGAAAGATGCAACGCAAAGTGTGAAAGCATATGAGGGGGGAAAAAAAGATTTTCTTTGATGTGCACGCAGTTCTTCCATATTAAACACTTTTAATAACATTCAAGTTATCATTCTCAAGTGTTAATGCTGCAGTAGCTCTACAGTGTAAGTACAACTGAACTTTAGTGCCAGGTGTCTTTATCAATATATCTGCACTTTGTCTAGACGCTGCAGTGATCCCAATTTAATTATTTATTTATTGTGTACCATTACACAAGGAGGCTGTGTGGTTCAGTGGTTAAAGAAAGGGGCTTGTAGCCAGGAGGTCCCTGGTTCAAATCCCACCTCAGCCACTGACTCATTGTGTGACTCTGAGCAAGTCACTTAACCTCCTTGTGCTCCGTCTTTCGGGTGAGACGTAGTTGTAAGTGACTCTGCAGCTGATGCATAGTTCACACACCCTAGTCTCTGTCGCCTTGGATAAAGGCGTCTTCTAAATAAACAAATAATAATAATTATAAAAGTTTTGCAGTTTCCTCATGCTTTTCCCATGGTTATACTCTGCATTTACCATAGTTTACTATGGTTTGCCATGTTTATTAATATGCTTTACCATAACTCATTATTCTTTACAAAGCTTACCTATGCCTTACTATGCTTTAATGCACTTTTACTATGGTGAACTTTTATAAATGGTTCAATATGGGATAGCTGATATCTTAAGTATAACAGATTCCAATTTAAGAAACAGAAAAAACGAAAGGGAGAAATTTAGCCCAGTACAGTGTGCACAGTGTAATGGAAAGGTAGACAGTTTCAGCTAAATTATTAAGCAATCAGCCCATTAACCCTGATAAAAGAAACCCTGACACACAGGTGAATACAGCACCTCTACACTAGCAAAGATGAAATCATCTTGGAGTGTAAAGGAGTTTGTTTCCACGTTCGTTAGGACATTGATACTCTCGGACACATTTACTTTTTTATGAATATTTGAAAAGGTCCTATTTTAGGAAAGGATATCCAGTGTTTTTAAATGATGCATGTTGTGCTGTAGTGTGGTGAAGACCAAGGAGATGGGAGGCTTGTTTATAATTGTGTGTTGAAAACGATTGGATTTGCAGTGCTGGTTATTGAAGCTGGATATGATAGTTAGTGTTCAGGGTAGTTTTAGTGAGGCTACATCTTTTAGAATTGGAACCGTAGGTGGATGATTCCGTCAGGTGACTGTCACAGCAGATTAGAAGCCGGTTTCAGTGAGTTTGCGGGTAGGGTTAGCTGTGAAATATTCAAACTCCCAAGTCAAAACTTCCACTGTGCCTCACTTGCTATAATTAGTGTAGTATAGAAGCAGGTGGGGCCAGGAGTTGGAACGGTTCAACTAGACTGCAGTCTTAGCAAGGCTTTGTATCCATGCAAATGTGCTCATTTAGAGATGGAAATAAGACTCACGTTGCAATGCAGTTTGATCCATTCCTGCTTTTACTATGTCTTTAATAAGACACACCCGAGCTTGTTACCTATACACAGTGTGGCTGATCAAGCTCACATTAAAACATGGAATGGATGAAACGGCTATGCAACAGGAGTCTTATTTCCAGCAGCGTGGCTGCTTCACAGGGTAGTACTTTTCCACACACTAGCTAAAAGGGTTTTTCATTTTGTCATCTTAGTACAGGTACACAGTAACTGCAGGAGCTGAGCACTGGCCCAATGCTTACCTTGTTCAATATGGAATGTGCATTTCTCTATCTCAGGTCTGTTGCGAAACGTTCTTCTCAACGGAAGAGACAGTTGCATAACTCTGCAAGCACAGTTTAAAGAATTCTCCCAAGACAGAAATTAAGTTGAGGGACCTGTCTGTGGCTAGGTTTGGGGGGGGTGGGGGGGGAATCGGGTAAAACTCAAAAATCAGACACCCTATTTATTTGGCATTTATTCTACCCAAGTGCATGGGAGACTACAAGCTCTTTCCTTGGCAGTAATATTAACCACATTGTAATGCAGTTCAGGTTTTGTATTCTATTGCTAGAGAAAGTTGTCCTTTAAAAATACAAAAAAAAGAAGTATTCTCTTTTCAGTTTGCAGTGTGAGTTACTACATATTATTCCAGTTTCTGGTGATGAGGTCAGAGGAAGGTCACTAGGGATTACAGAATGTTTTTCTGGAGTTTTCAGGACTTTTAGCGTATCATTTAGGATTGAAAGCTTGAGAATTATTGGGCTACTGTACTGTATCCAAAATGTTTCCTGCGGACATCCAGGATTCCGTAAAGAAACAAACCAGTGTGTTGAAGGCATTCCTGTGGCAGTCCTGCAGTGGAAGGGGATGGCATCCTCCATACCCTATGCTGCATGAATATTGTGCCGCAGGTTGCTATGAATGATGAATGTATGGCAGTGTGTTGAGTATGCAGCAGGTACCTCTAGAGATGATACAATCCATCCATGTCATGCTACTCCCACTGCTACACTTCCAGAGGCTGTGATTTCTCAAGGGGAGGGGGAAGGGGCAGATTAATGAACACCTATTTTTTGATTTTCAGAACCAAACAGCTAAGTGATAGATTTCAGGTCCTCTGAAGGACTCCCGCAGTGTTTAGGATCTCGTTTTGTGACCCTAACATGATTTTTTTTTTATTTCCTTTCAAAAAACAGGAGTTAATTAAAGAATGGAGAAAACACTTTGTAAATACTTGAACTGCATTGAAACTAGAAAGGAAGAGGGGAGAAATCAACAAAAAAAACAGAAGGGAGACTATATCAAAACAAGGGCAACAATTCAGATAAGATAGCCATTAAATTTATTTATCTAAATGTTAGAAGTTTAGAAAAGGGAGCTTTAAACACCGAAGACAGCTGACTGACTGGCTTAGTGAAATAATTAGTTTACATAAAGCAAAGAATGCCACGCCCCTGATCAGAATGAATTTAGATTAAGAAGTGAGCGTCTAACCGGAACACCAGCATTTGATTGGTTGAATCGAGATAAGTTGCAGGTGGATGTTCCACTAAGAATTGATCTTGAAAGGTGGAATACGTGGCTCAGTTTAGATATAGCTTAGTGGATGAAATGATTTCTTTCTAGAAGTGCAAATAAAGAAGCAAAGCGTGTGCTTTCAAACTCATATCCCTGTCAGGTTGCAATAAAAGACACAATGGTCATGCTTGCACTGGAACCTGTTAAAACAGTAAACAGCTTGAAAAGCCATTTAAATGGGGTTCTTTTTTACCTTTCCCTATTTTATAATGTTATACTGCGTGGTTCTGTGCACTGCTCCTCCTATATTGTGTTTTTACCACTATACTCCTGTATGTGTCTTTTACCTGCCTGTGAGTCTACTTGAAGAATCCTAACTGACAGGCAGGGCACTGGGCAGACTTCCTCATTTTATCTCAAGTCATGTGACAATATGGCTGGCAAAGTGTGATTTCCAAACAGTTCCAGATAGTGATTCATAAATAGAATGGTGTTGCAAGTATTCTCCTTGCATATTATGATTAGTTGCAAAACAGGTTGTGTTGGATTCTTAAGCTATTATGTAATCGCTGATCTGAAATATATGCACAGTATCTGCAATGATGACAACAGAGTTATAATCTCGCATTAGTGCAAGCATCAGGGATCACTTACAATCCTATTTGTTTTTTTGAATCTGCATTGCTTTCAGTGTGCAACAAAGGCAGCACTCACAGACAGCCCAATCTAACAGACATACTCAGAAACAGCCCTTGAGCGTTAGTGCTCACTTAGATCATGTGCACCAAGATCCTATAGAAAACGCACACTTAAGGGAGCACTGACACTCACAGCTTGTTTTTGAAAATGGCTGTAAAATTGCAAGACATAGACAGGCAGACCAGGTGGGCTAATTCATTATGAGAAAGGAAGGAGCTGTGCCAAGGTTCAAAGAAGAAGGGACTGTAAGTAAGACAAACCTCTGTCTCAATCAAAGTGCTCTACTTCAACATTCTAGGTTTTTACAACTTTGCAGGGGATAAATGAGTGTAGTGGCATCATATCTAAATATAGGCACTTAAAACAGGTAATGATTGATCCCTATCTGTCTCAAGCCAGGCTCTTTCTTCTATATATAGCGTTGTTTCAAAGAGGTGACCTGCACAAAGAACCGTTGCTGTAAGCATAATAACAGGGAAAGGCACATCAGAAACTTCTATTTTGGGTTGTCTTTTAAGTCTTAATTGAAGGTTAATTCTCAATTTTCTCAAAGTTATTATTATGGGTTGTTTCTAGGAAACCAGCTGGTGGCCTTCCTGTTTACAGGTGCAGCCTTCCTTCAATTGGCTCAGATTAAGGGCTCCCAATTAGTGTGTAACTAAGGTAATCATATGTGGAAGCGTACAGTATTGAAGCATGTCAACATCTCTGATTCAGGATACACGCCCACTCTTCAATCTCAGAGAAGAGGAGCACAGCGAAGCTGTTTGTGAACAAATGTAAGAAATGGGCTTAAAAGAGGGAGGCTATAAGGTCTTGGCAATCCAGATTTAAAATAAATACACCATGCCTGGCTTAGTGTGCTATATATGTCCCGAACCACAAGGACTCGTGAGTACAAGAAGTGGTTATTGCCTGTATGAAGGTGCTGCATTCGCAATGTGCCTCCAATTAACCATACTTTATTAGGGGCTTACTCTGCCAGTATTAAGAGTTGTTGAAACAGAGCCATTATACCACCAATCACCTAAAATAAAGCAGGGATAACTTGACTTGACACCTTATATAAACTGCACAGTATGTGTATGAGACACCTGCTGTATAAATAACAATAAACTGTACAGTGTGTGTATGAGACACTTGCTGTATCAAAGAAAGCAAACAGCTGTTAATTTACTTGAGGATAAGGAACAAGGAGAGGCTTAGATTACATAAATATTTACAAAGCTGAGAAATCAAAATGTACTTTTAAAGCAAGAGAGTTTTGTAAATATGACACTATAGAGTACAACAATGAAAACCTGAATCAGCAAGCGTTGTACTGTGCACACATTGCAAGGCTTTCTTACTGCAGTCCAAATTCAACATAATGCAAAAAGAGCAACAGAGTTTGTCATCTGTAAACTCTTTAACACATGTACTGCACCGTCCCTTACAAAAGTTTACCACGCTATTCTTACACTTTTACCATGCTTTCCCCATGGTTATACTATGCATTTACCATAGTTTACCATGGTTTGCCTTGATTTTAATAACCACACTGTAATTTACAATGCTTGCCTATGCTTTACCGTTAAACCATCCTTATAATGGTCATTATTATGCAGTTCCCTGTTCTTTCCCTTAGATGATGTATTTACCGTGTGTTACCATAGTTAATCATGGCTTTCTCAAGGCTTTATTTTACATGGCTGTGATATATCATGCCTACAAACTGCAGGAGATCAAAGGCGTAGTAAACCTGGCCCATGTGCCATCTGTAGAGAGAATCCTCTTAGTCTAATAAAGAGGAATAATTTATTTCATAATCCGCTCTTGATCCCAGATAACTGTACCCAGGCAGTGGTCAGCTTAGACACTTGATTAATTTGACACTTCATTAATTACAGTCAAAACTGCTTAGGGGACCAGCTGAATGTGGTGTTTAAGGCCAGTGTACTTACACAGATGATTTTACACGGTACAGGTACAGTATATAACTATAGTACAGGGATTAATGAGAGTGCTTCACCACTAAAGACTGATATCCTCTTTTAAGTGCAATGCACACAAACCTGTAACCACTGAGCAAACACTTCAATGGTTATCAGCAAGATAAGAACTCCACCACTGCAGCTGGCAAGAGTAACCAGAAGGATACTGGAGGGGAGTTGATTTCTGTGTTGTAATACCGTGCCGAAATAAAGATAGATACACAGCACAGCGAGCTTAGGATTTTAGACCAAAGGGACTTCGGCAGTGATCTGTTTGCTTGTGGAGGTGTTGTTGAGACTCCCTGAGCAGGATATAAAAGAAGGGTTTAATTACTGCTAAAGGTCTTTAATGAGGCATTAATCCCGCTGAGCTGCAATCTGTCGGAGAGGCAGGACAGGGCTGTGTGTGTGGTCAGCAAGCCATTGTCAGTGGTTTGTGGAGGCACCATAATAACCAAAGCCAGTTTTGCACATGGGTGTGTAAACTGTTACATGCTCGTCTGAACTAGAATCCCACTGTTTCTTCATCTGTGAAGAGCTATGAATTGTGTGTATCTGACTGTGTGTGTGTTCAGGCATGGAACCCAAGGATGGAGGGCAAACAGCTAGGTTCAGGAATGTAGGGATGAAATGCCATCTCGCTCAGGTGAGATGACACTAACCAGCTACCAGAAAGAGCATGTGTGGTTCAGCAGTCAGAGCGGTGACCTCCCTCCAGCTCACAAGGGCACAGTCACAGTTGTTGAGCTGGTATAACATGGAGGCATTTCCTACAGCAGCCCCGACTGCAGCATTGTGTGTGGGCAGGGGTGGCAGGGCTGTGATGAGTGTCACCTGTTTGAGGGCAGGTCATTACTCTTTACAGACACAAAATACAGCCTGTGACTTCTAGTGACAAAGGAAAACAGTCATTGCATATCGCTCAAGACACAGGAGCAACAGATTTGTTTCAGACATTGCTGTATTTTATATTGGAGGTAAAGACAATATTTATAAATCTGTATACCGCTGTATGAAAACCAAAGCACGTTTCCAGCTCCACATATCACTAGCATTCAGCTTGCTAGCTAGCTGTGCACATTCCAAGGACAAACGCCTCCCAGCGTCCTGCATGCAGCCATGCAAATGTGTTACAACACACTAGGGGGTTGTCTAATCAATCTTAGGTGATAATCAAACTACCATAATTACTGCCCTTCCTAATCCGCTTCAGGCAGTTCATTGGCAGAGTCGTCATCTTTCTTTTTGGTGCATTTCCTCCCGTAGCAGCTCGACGATGACATTCACAACCTTGGCCTCAGCGATAGATAAGATGGTATTGATGGTAAGGAAGCTGAGATACAGACCCCTCTGCATTAAGTACTGAAGCAAGTGCGTGTGTGCTTGTGTGTGTCGGAGCTGGAGGGGAAACACACGCATTCAGATCAAAATCAGAGCAACGAGAAGCTTGCACGTGCCTCCCAGGAACACCAAGCCAGAAGGGGTCTGAATTTTATCCGGCAGGAAATTGATACAGCTTGTCTCTGCCAAGGTGTGGGACTTTGTTTCTGTTCAACCCCTTCTTTACACAGATGCTCTGAAACTCAAAACTTCAGCGGTCAGCAGCCTAGTTATCAGTGGAACTCACTTCTGGAACTTTCAGTCCATTCTATTCTAACTGGACAGTCCAGAGCCTTGTTCTCTTGTAAACCGAGCAGGTTGGAGTAAATACAGTACTACACTGCAAGACCATGGTATAAACAGTGACACTGTTTCTGGAAAAAAATAATATAAATGCTCTATGAAAACAAAACAAAAAAACATACTGATTACCAGTGAGGAATATCATTTTTATTAAAGGCACCAGAAAGAATGTATATTTTTCTCTAAAATAACAATATGTAGTACTGCTGTATTTTAGTGCTTCCATTGATCTCCCATATTTGACACAGCACCCACGATTGCTAGGTCACGGATCAAACACGTATTTATCTAAACCAGCACCAGACAGAAGCACTCATATTAACCTCACAATTACACCTGTTTTACCTGCTGAACCTTCCCGTGTTTCAAGCATCACTTCTTCTTTGAGAGGTGCATGGTGTGTGCGTGATTTCATATTTTCTACAACACAGAGCAGCCTGGCAAGTGCCAGTGGAAAATGGCTTGTTTTTCATTTTGTCCACAGGCCGTTCTTCTATTGCTCCGTCGCGGTACGTTATAGAAATGTGGGTTAGTGTAATTAGTTTCCACTTTCCAGTATTGCTCTGAAGGCTTCGCAAGGTAGCTTGTGACCAAAAAAATGGTTGGAAAACCCTTGAGACATGCATTAAAATGATATTTTTACCACTTTCAAGGCGTGTGGGGCTGCAAGAGTTACACAGCTCTTATTTTGCACGCACACAACACCTGCTCTGGAAGCATGTTCTCCATCACATGTGATTTTTGTATCCAAATCATCCACCACAAATGGAGGAAATCCCCCTCCCCCAGAATCAGGTCCACTTGAGCTGGAATGACCCTGTTGTCAGATTGCTGTATTCAGATTGAGGTGAGTCATATAAAGCTGTGTCTGTCTGCTCTGTGAATGGAGCAGCAGACGAAGCAGCAGACGGTGCAAACAGACACTTGATCTCCGAACCCCTGCCTTTTATATTGTATTGTTGAGAATCCTGAGTTTCCAAATGGCAAGGTTTGACAACAGTAAAGATCACAGCATTCTTGTACAGCAGCTCTTTAGCCACATTTGGGAGCAGGAGAGGGGAGATATAAAGGGGAATGGTGCTAAACTCATAAAATATATGAAATGATAATGAGTTTGCGGTATGCAAAACAGTGATCTGCAGACAATAAGATGCAAAAGAGCCAAAGAGGAAGAAAAGTCAGAACGGGGAAATGACATATAACACAATTACAGGATCATTTTAATACCTGAAGCTGCAGAACGGGGAAATGACATATAACACAATTACAGGATCATTTTAATATCTGAAGCTGGCACCTTTTTTGTGTCCTTGACAAATAAGGTTTTGGGTGCAATTCAAAATACAGGTACATTAAATTAATGTTCTATAAATACACTGGAGTTATAGTGTTTACTGATATTGAGAGCTTGCAGGGAGGAACGCCATACTGTGCTGTACATCCACAACATAAATGCAACAGAGCTCTCTTCACGATCATGTCATTTTGCTGGTATATAATTCACACGTGTCACAACAGTGTCACTGCAGTGTAGTGTATGTACCTCTATTTTGCACCCACATTTTCTTTCGTTTTTACTTTTAGGATTTTCAGACCAAGTGTCTAACCTGACATACCTAAACACTGCCTCATTCAACCCCCAACCAATGCACTGCCGAATGCAGAATCAATTCTGGAGGTCGCGTTAGATCACACACAGATATTAAAAAGCTCACACAGTCAGCACAGCTGGGTGCCTTTGTATGCAGCAGGTTCAGAGAAGAGCAAGGATTGCAGGTGCCATGCAGACACCAGTGGCTTATGCTATATTGTCACACACACACATGCACGTACACACACAGTGACCCCTCGTTAGAATGTGACCCCAGCTACGGACATGGCATTGGAATGGCATGGAATGTCCTCTTGTATTCTTATTCTAAAGCAGATCACATAGAGTGCATCAGAGTTTCTTGTCTCTGGATTCTGAATACAGCATTATAATGAGGGGTATATGGATAGTATAAAAACAGATGCATAGTGAAGCTTAAATACATATTTATAAGTCAGCTGACAGACTCCAGCCTGGTCCTTAATCCTCAGTGGCCTGCATGCGACCTCTCACCATCAGAAGCAAAGAGAAAGAGGAAAAGGAAATATTATTCATCTCCGGGATATGGCTATAAAAATAAATATTGTACACATATAAAAACAAATGGGAATACCGGTGTTTATTGACCTTGAACACAATAAGGCAGTGTCTGGAATGAACTGGATTAAATAAAGTGACCTTGTTACTGTTTCCTTTTTTATAGCTTGGCAGGAATAAGGATTCAATGATATGTAAAGTGTTACCTGGAGTTGTACCTACTGGGGGACAGACTGGAGCTACACAGGAGTTTTAGTGAGCTCCCCAGTGGCAGTGTTAGCTCCCCACTACAGAAGCTGGTTTTCCACCATGTGTGAGGTGCTGAGAGGCAGGTCTTCTAGTCATTGTTCCTGGGTGATGGGTGGCGCGATTACCCTGAAAATCAAGGAGAGGAATTGGACTCACCTGCAAACACACTGCAGCCTCATAGCTGAGGTAAGCCTTTCAAGGACTGAAGATGGCGTTTGATTACATTCTACACCTCCAGTGTATTACCTGCTATCCCTGTGGTGTTCCACTAATTCATTATGAAGTAGTGGCCATTTGTATTGCTATCTTCAGAACTTGAAAAATCATTACAAAAAAAACCCCAAAACAGACAGTCCTATGCAATCCTATGAAACCCTATTGAAAATCGTATGAATTGTCGGCCTGTATTTTAAAAGTGTTACCCAATCACAGTTAATTTGCATGGTTGTGTATGTTGTAGTTTGCCAGGTTCTTCCAAGGGTTCTACTGTATACTGTAGTACGCGTTTATGAAGTCAGCCCCTGTAAGGGTTAACACAGCACAGTGCTTGTCTGCATCTAAACTAGCTGCGGCGGTCACAGAATGGGAGGACACATGACTCCATCCCTAGCTTCTTTTTAAATCCCTGTTTAAACCAGTGCAAGTCTATTGGATTGAATCCCATGTTTCTAGGATTAAACTGGAACCCCTCATATGCCTAATTACCGGCAGAGTACCATTGTGGGTTTTACATCAGCCACTGTTGACATACAGACTTATGGCTGTTTATCTACTGTAAAAGACTAAGCAGAAGCAAACTGAATTCAAGCCAGACGTTTGTTTATTCTTTTTTAATTTAGTGTCCTGCTGCCTGATTTATGTCATTTGATAAAGCTTTTTAGTGAGAGGCCTACTTTAAGGGGAGCCACAAAATCTTCTGAAATATGCATGGTCAATGTGCTCAATGCCGAAGCCATACTACTGAGCCTGGTAACATACCAAATTTAAATGCATTCAGGAATCAGTCCAAACTGGCAAATACTGAATTGGTCATTTATTTATTTATTTATTTATTTGTATTTCAGACAAACAAAAAAAAATAAAGTATCACAACCACTGAGTATTATTTGGTTCTGTGATTCTGAGAGATCCAGGTGGTCAGAGAATATTGCAAGCCGAAAGGTATTCATCAAGAGTCCCAAGGGTGTTTCCAATTGCAATTCTGGCTTACCCTGCATTGCACGGTGTGAGTTATTTTTAATGTGTGCAAACACAGCAATATCTCCCTGATGAACAGTTCTATATATAACTGATGACTGAATTAATTATTGCTTTGCATGCAAAACAAAACCAGCTCATTCATCAGTGACTCAGTTGCTTGTGCAATGAGTAAACAGAAGTGGAAGACTGTTATTGAGGTTATTCGTTCGGCTCATTTCCATGGGTGACATGAGGGATGCTATGGTGGATTTGTTTATTGCACTGGGTCAATACTCCCACTACTGCACACCTGCACTGTGAGCAACAGTATCTGTTTGACTTGTTCTTGTTTTCATAGGAAAAGGTGTGAGTGAAATCCACTCCCCATTTACAAGACATTAGCACCTGCTTAAGAAACATCATCAGTTAAGCCTTGGCAACCCCCACAGCATGAGTTCAGTGCTCTTCACTTCCATTTCCCAAAGCCTATCAAAGATGAGCATCTGGGATGAAGTTTCACATGCCGCTTTGTTTTACCTGAAGCTTCCACTGAAGCACTGTCAAGACAAAGAGGTCAAAGATGTCCTGTCCACTTTCCACGCAAGCTGCTGGATATATCTTACAAGATGATTATAAATGACTAAAAAGAAACTTGGTAAGGTTCTTTCTTTGACAAGTATTCTCAATGTCACACAATTGTTTCTAAGTTTCTTTCAGCTGACCTGCCTTTATTATACTGCATGTGTCCTTTATCTAATCTCCATTTGTGACCCCTAGTCCTTGTTTCTTTTTTCAGGTCGAAAAAGTCCCCTGGGTCGACACTGTCAATACCTTTTAGGATTTTGAATACTTGAATCAGATCGCCGCGTAGTCTTTTTTGTTCAAGACTGAATAGATTCTATTCTTTGAGCCTGTCTGCATATGACATGGTTTTTAAACCCGGAATAATTCTAGTCACTCTTCTTTGCCCTCTTTCTAGAGCAGAAGCATCCTTTTTGTAGTGAGGTGACCAGAACTGAACACAATATTCAAAATTAGGTCTTACTAATGCATTGTAAAATTTTAGCATTACTTCCCTTGATTTAAATTCAACACTTTTCACTATATATCTGAGCATTTTGTTGGCCTTTTTTATAGCTTCCCCACATTGTCCAGATGAAGACATTTCTGAGTCAACATAAACTCCTAGGTCTTTTTCATAGATTCCTTCTTCAATTTCAGTATCTCCCATATGATATTTATAATGCACATTTTTATTGCCTGCGTGCAGTACCTTACACTTTTCTCTATTAAATGTCATTTGCCATGTGTCTGCCCAGTTCTGAATGCTGTCTAGATGATTTTGAATGACTTTTGCTGCTGCAACGGTGTTTACTCCTATTTTTGTGTCATCTACAAATTTAACAAGTTTGCTTACTGTACCAGAAGCTAAGTCATTAATGTAGATTAGGAATAGCAGAGGACCTAATACTGATCCCTGTGGTACACCACTGGTTACCTCGCTCCATTTTGAGGTTTCTCCTCTAATCAGTATTTTCTGTTTTCTACATGTTAACCACTCCCGAATCCATGTGCATGCATTTCCTTGAATCCCTACTGCATTCAGTTTGAGAATTAATCTTTTAAATGAGACGGAGGGGTGGGTGAATAGACGTAATGGTTTACTGCTTCATTTGGTCCTGCACTGTGTCACCCTGCAGATCATTTCCATTATACTGTGTCTCCAGTCCACTGCAGAGAGCATCCGTAGAAAGATGTGTGATGCTTGCCTGACCTTGCTGTGCTTGTAACGGTGCATCACCTCCACAGAATAAAAGTACAAAAGCATGAATGTGATTGTGCCTATTGCAGAACTCGGATGCCTTTTTTCTGCTTCCTCCCCGGGAAGATGATCTGGTTATCCGGCACCCCTGGTTTTGTCCCATCCCATTCTCTCCCAGTGAATCAGAGCACAGAAGGCTCATGAAGGAATCTTCTGATATGCTTAATGGAATCCACTTCAAGTAATATGAAGCACAATAGAATCTCTGCCTTTGAGTGTTCTCAGTGAACACTCCCAGTACACCTGAGCCTTGAGTAGTCTCGGCACGACCGCACGCCTTCTCTGATGATACTGCGTACATGCTGAAAGCTAAACCACAAAGGCTTTGCTCTGCTGCTTAGTAGAAGTAATATGACTTGTTTTCAGAGTCTCCGTACTCCCAGGGTGACACGTTATCTACTTCACATATTTTAGGTTAGGTTCCCTGAGGAGCTTAGTCATGGTAGTACAGTCATTACATTGTAGTGCAGTACATTGTAGTTTTTTTGCATTGTTGTTTTATTTAAGTAGTCTGTGTTAGGAGTATGCTGCTTTACTGCAAAGCTGAGGCAGTAAACTGACTTTTCATTGTCAGTTTATGGCCTCAATATGCCTGTACGGCAGTAAAAATGTCAGCGCTTTGGATGAGAGGAAAAGTTTCTTCCAAGTGGCTTCTAAAACACTCAACGTGGGAGTTAATTGGCATTGACTGGTACTCAGTTGTAAAGGCGAGGAAAGGAGATCGCTTCTTCCATTATACTGGCCATTTTCAATTTACAACAGAGTGATTTACTTTTATTACCTTCTTTAGAAAATATTCCAGACCATGCAATTCATCAGCTCGCTGCCACACACTCAATAATTTAAGGTCGGCCTGATCATGTGCAATAAAGATGAATTGTTGCCTTGGCCTCTGCAGCCAGAGGCCACAGAGAGTATAATCTACTCCCGCACCTAAGAGAATAGAAATCTCATGTTTCTTTACTGCAGTGTCACTTGCATTTTCTTTCCACACTTTGCTGCAACAGTATTGTGCTTCGATCAGCCCTACATTCAACTGCGTGGCATATTTTTTAAATCCCAAACACCGTAGCCCTTGTTTGGTTTGTGTCACTGTAAAGACACAGCCGTTCGATTTTTCAGAAAATACAAATCAAACCTTTTCTTAAAAACAAAACAAAACAAAAACCAAAAAACAATCGTTGGTTGCAGAACAACACCATGCATCTTTTTTCGTTGCTGTTTTTCTTTTTTTTTAATGCAGCCACCTGCTTAGATTATTAAAATGACTGGTTATCAAGATCTGGACAACACAATCAAAATGTTAGAGGCTGAATGGTTTGCTGTCTTGATCGCTCTGGGTGATAATCTCATCTGTCGGGACGATCTTAAATGTCAGTTGAGAGATGACATTTCTGCATTGTAGGATTTTACCTGCAGGGATATGACAATGCAAATCCCAACTCTTACAAAGCTGTGGTTTGCCAGGGCTTTTGTTAACGGAGGCTCTGTGTTTCCTTTATCAGATTCTACAGTTTTATCTACCTTCATCTTCCTGATATTACTCAGAGCTTCCCTCCATGTCTCATGTGCCTGCTGAATGCTGGTTCCATGGCTGGAATGAGCAGAAGCTGTTAACAAAAGACTCATTTAGGTCTGTGTTTTTATTTGTACACAGATCACAAAGAGAAATTGCTTCCTTCTGATTTTCAATTAGGGGCAGATCTAGCTAACTACTGACACCGTTTAGTGACAAAAATACACTAAAAAGAATCACAGCTGTTGCCATTCAACTAAAGACAGCATGCAGTCGAGAGGTTAGTACGTATCTTATGCTGATGTGAGTATCATTAACTCATCAGCAGCAGCTAGGAAGAGATCCAGAAATACCTTCACATATCTGTTATGTTGATCATGCACACACACATGCACACACACACACACACACATACACACACGCACACACACACACGCATATATTCTACACTGCCTCTCTTGCTGTGGTAGCTGCTCCCGCTCTCAGACATTGTTATGCTTATTATGCAAAGTTATAACGTACTTAATGTGTAAATTACTTTATGGTATTGTGACAGGCTGACTGAGGTAAGGAGGCTCAGAGTCAGGATGTGCAAGGAAAATAAAAGACTTTTAATTAAACAAAATACACAAAACAAAAGGCACGATGGCCAACCAAAAAGACAAACACAAAAACAGGCTTTAAACAAACTATACCAAAAAGACGCACTCACTCTCACAAACACTCACCCCCTAACATACCCAACCACTCCCTTTTGTACAGGTGCATGGGGTAATTGGGCAATTCACACCTCATTAGCCCAGGCACATTCCACACATTCCTCACACAAACTCACTCACTGAACCACACCCCAAGCTCACTCATATCCACTCTAAACAATACAAAAACACAAAACCACCACAAAATAGGCTGCACCCCATCACAGGTATATACATGATTGCAATTTGTTTAGGTACTGATTGTTTTTTATAAGCTATTTATATTAAATAAGAAAAAAAGGTATCTCAAAAAGCTCCTCATATACAGAACAGGACATAGCACAGATGTGCATGCACTATAAAGCATTTCTGTATTGACAGGATCTGTACAAGCCCTGGTGGAGTGAGGACCCAGTGGTTTATCTGTCATACATCACATGGTTTGACAGTACAGCATGCTCTTCGTAGTGTATCACATCACCCAGGCAGAGGGATCCCAGCTTGACTTTAATTCAATAAAACTGAATTAGCCTTATCGTTTGTTCCCCTTATTGTTTTTATATAGCTTGGCAAGATTAGCTGAAGCTGAAATTTGCCAGAATTTAGCTGCTGCTGCTGCTTCTGCTCCTGCTGCTGCTAATTCTTGATTACTGTATTCCTTAAGGAACAGCAAGAAGACAAGCGTTGAATTGACAACAGAACTGGCAGAAGGCACAGGTGTCGTTGTCCAGCCATTAACAGTCCAAAGCACCTTTGACCATAGTCCAATTTCTGTGTTCTTGTGCATATTTTAGCCTTTCAGTCTTGTTCCCCTTTCTTAACAGAGGTATTCTTACTGCAACACATCCTTTAAGTCCTGATTTGAAGAGTGACCTTCGTACTGTTGATATGATGAACAACAACAACACCTGTCCCTTCTGCCAGTTCTGTTGTCAATTCAATGTTTGTCTTCTTTCTATTCCTTAAGGATATTATCTTCAAGTATTCCTCATCCTTGTTGGACAGCTTTTTGACTCTTCCAGTCATGGGTTTGCCACTTACAGATTATGTTTCTCTGTACTTGTTGATTATGGTTCAGATACCATTTCACTCAATGTTTTTCCTTCTTTATGCAAGTCAAGGTTGTTATAATAGTAGAAAGCACTAGTGGAGGCTTTGAGTAAAGTGTTGATGCTCTGAATGCATCAGAGTAGAAAAATAGAACATGTCTAAGACTTTTGCACTCTATCTATCTATCTATCTATCTATCTATCTATCTATCTATCTATCTATCTATCTATCTATCTATCTATCTATAGTGTGTTTGTCTGTGTGTGTGTGTGTGTACATGAATAAGCTGTATTTTTTTCTAATATCATAACTATTGTATTGCAAACTCGCTCATTGTAGAAGGCTCACTCAGAGCCTCATAGTCTTTTTATAACTGATTTAAATATAGTTGGAGTACGACCAATTTTCTCTTAGAAAATTGGTCGTACTCCAGCTTTTGAGTGTGGAATAAGCTGTTTACTCAGCATTGCTGGAGACAGAGGGGGGGAGGCTCCGGTTGCTATGGGGACTTAATCAAGACAAGGAAGATGTGATGTTATGCTTACAAAATGCACACATCTGTTTTGTCTAATGCTAATCTATTACAGACTCAACTCTGCCAATGTGTTAGCAACTTCATTTATTATTGGTAATAAAACCTGCTTGAAACAGTAATTCAATGTTTCAAAATGTTACCTATGAGTGCTCTTTGTGCTTATTGTTGTGAACTATAAGGTATACAATTAGTAATTACAGCACTGTAGGCGGTGTTTAGAACATTGTGTACAGTACAATATTACTCAACAACTCCTATAGTGGCCAGCCGGCACCACAGGGGTTAATTCAATTACTTTAGGTTTGGCATAAGTAGGTGAAAGGTCTGGTGACAGTCTTGTAACATAAGTGGGTGAAAAGCCTGATTGTGAGCAGATTTGTGTCGATGCACAGGATGCACTTTTTAAAACTATTTCACTTGCAACGTATTAAGTATCCAGAAGGTGGCATTGTTGTACATACATGCAGATGGTCAGGGATTCTGAAGTATTAGCTCAGATCTGCAGTCTACAGGGGTGGGTGGTTAGAGATGAGGCTCATATTCTTCAGTGATATAATCCACAGCACTCCTCCTACACCAAGTTAAGACTTGTCACAACAATCTCAATCCAGTTTCCAATTCAAGGACAGTCACACCAGGCTAGTCTACCAGTCTATTTCTAAATTGCTCATCTCTTTTTCTCACCCTTTCTCACAGTTATACTGTTAATTTCGCCAGCGGTCCAATCCATGTCAGATTGAACATTCTTTTGTATGTGTCTGATATCCCTCTTGATACACTTGTTTCGGGGCTCCAATTTAAGTCTGCGGTATAGTTGCTGTCAGGTTTGAAATAATCTTGTGTTACAATAAAGGCCAGGGCTAATGGTTTGGGCATGTGTCTGTCCTGTCCCTTCTTCTCAAGCATGATTTTCACGCACTCCTAGGATACACAGGCTGTCTAATCTTCAAGCGCTTTTACAGTGTTCTGTGTTAACCACTGTGCAATCCACTGCGTTTAACTTGTTTTAACAAATTCGTTCAAAGACAGCACCCTCCAGCTGTCCAGCTGTGCCAAACATCAGTATCAAAATGACACCGTTCGTTGAAAACCATTTATTTTTCCATTCCCTTTTTTCTGCTTTGGTGGGCAGAATGTCTCACTGTACAATGAACACTTGTCAATTTAAGCAGAATGGATGAAACAGTCCTGACATTTTCAGATAAGAAAAGTTACATTATTTTGACCTGGTGCACTTTTATTACAGATATTGCTGACCCCTGTGCAAAAGACAAGGTGATGGGATATAAACACTACTACTGTAAAAATAAAAATAAAAATCGTATAAGTCACACATTGTTGCTTCCAGGAACATTCCCACTTGCAGAAGCGTCTACACATAAACCTACACCTATCTTTAACTCCCAATGTCACTCCGATGTCACTATCAGATTGCTCACTATCTAATGTTCCCTTCACCACAGATGCAGTTCAAAGTGTGAAAGCTCAGAGAACATTGAGAATTGGACGAATGGACAGCCTGTATACAAAAATATGTGCAGCTTCTTATCAGCTTTCTTTAATGTAGTTACTTTGATATACCATTTCCAGACCACCAAGGTTCTATGCACCCGTTTACAAAGCTCTACTCCCAGTAAATTTCAAGATTCCCAGTTTCGTTCATGTGCAGTATGTACCCCAATAGAGACACGGATACAGTGAAACAACACTGGCCTCCTTACACATGTATATATAGCAGATTAAGGGAGGCTCAGGACAGTAATGTCAGGAAGCGTTCTTGCAGTTGATGGTCAGCCAACTCCCACCCCTATGGAAACATATCATCCAATGCCAACAGCTTGACAAAAGTCTATAAGACAGCAAATCTCTTCCCCACAACTGCCGACTGCTTTTCAGCTGGTTCTAATTAAATTATTCTCAATGGCTTTGAAAGAACATCCCTGAAATAAAAAATAAATAAATAAAAGATAAAAGAATCATAGAGCCATAAGCCGAGAAAACACATTTAACAGGTCCCTTTCTGCAAATCCTCTTTCTTAGGCTAAACTGTTTGTTTTAACTGTGAGGAGCATTCAGTTCATTAGTTGGTGACGGCTATCCTTGGCAAAATGTCATTAAGCATAGTTACAATGTACTTAATGTGGACATCTGTTTGCACGAATAAGCTTTGTTAGCAAAGCAAAGTAAATGATGCTTTGTCGGAAGTTTAGTCGCTTTGGAAAATGTCAAGGAAGGAATAAAGGAAGACTATTAATTGCCAGGTTAATATTTCATGAGCACACCCACATGGACCGGTATTGAACGTGCATGATGAATTCACTTTAGATAACATAGCACTGCATTCATTATTTATTACAAATCTCAGCATATTTATTGAACTCCTGGATCGATAATGAAACAGCCAGTGCTGTGAATGAGGGAGACCCTACCCCAGACAGTATAGCCCTTGTTGGGTTCACTTCTACCCCAGACAGTATAGCCACTGTTGGGTTCACTTCTCTGTCAGCACAAGGACACTGTAACTGCATTTCAAAACTTTAAACTGCAGGTTTCACAGACCCAGATTAGCACTAATCTCGGACTTCCTTACCTAAAGTATCAGGGGATAAATTAACAGTGGATAGTCCAGGACTAGTGCTAATCAGGGTCTGTGAAACCAGCCATTTATGAAGTGACTCTAATTCCTGCGTATTTATATATTACAGTGGATAAATGAGGTTCTACTATAGTTACTTAGTATATACTTACATATAATTACTATGTTATTATGCATAGTTACAATGTATTCAATGTGTAAATCTCTTTGAACAATATATGTAAGTACACAATTGTATCAGAAAAGGGTTAGGGTTAGGGTTATATCATGCAAAAAGATTTACACATTAAGTTCATTGAAGCTATGCATAATAACATTGTAATTATGTGTAAGTACACATGTATTTACTAAGTAACTACAATGTAAATGCACAGTAATTAGAGACACAATGTGAAGTGTTACCGATTTGGGTTAATCGAGGTCTGTAAAACCAGCTGTAAACTGCTAGTGTTTGATTTTGTCGGTTGCAATGGGTCCTGTTTCGCACCGTGCTGTAATGCTAAGATATGACTTCTTTCATTTAGTACGGTTGAAATACAGTGCTATACAATAGCAGCACTATCTGAGTGCACGCTCGTACTGTAATTGCCTTTAGGAATGGAAAGTCAGTTCATGGCAGTAAACATGTCAGCGCCCCGGACGCTCTCAGTGCTGAAGTTAATTGATTGGTACTCCGTTGTAAAGGTGAGGGAAGGACAGCTTTTCTTAATGAACTGATTGATTGAATGTCTGCCGAAAAGTTTCTTTACAGCCCTGATTACTACTGTTTTCTATTTGTCTTTCATTCATTTTCGTGTTGCAGTCCCTTTAAACTGGCAAAGATAACTTAAACGAAGGGGCATTTATAACACAACTTAATAAGGGGATGTGGAAAATCCAGGCAATTGTTGTAGCTTTTAGCCAGCAATTCTTTGTATAATCAAGCTGTAGTTTGCATGGCCCCAAATGAAATACTCAATTAGTATCAGTTTTTACTTTAATCAGCATGAGGCTATTTATTTATGTGTTGATGTAATTCAGTAGCATGTTCCATTAAATGTCTCTAATTACACTAATTACCCTTTAATTGCGCAGTGTGGTTAGGAGGTACTTGCATTGTAAATACACAGCCATGTGTGCAAATACAGGGTGAGTGCACAAAGACGTCAACAAATGTTCTTTTTGTGATTGAAATTCGTATTGTAGATGAAACCAGCACACTCTGGGTAATACATTACTGTGTGGATTTATTTGGCTTTATAAAAGAGACTGGTCCTCTTTGTTTGTGTCTCGCAGACTTGTAGATACAGTGTACCTCAAAAGTGTTCAATTGTTACATACTACAATACAATCCCCTGGTATCTGCTTACCTCATCATTCCTGAGCTTGGCCTTCGAATTCTACTTTGCTGTCTGTCCATTTGCATTCATTACATGTTTCAGTTCTAAATAATTCCCTGAAAAATGTGGCTAATTCGGAGCAGTGGTTTCCATCTGAAATGTCTTCGTATCAGATAGTTTTCGTCACATTAGAACTAGCTATGCTGATTAACTATTGTTATTTAACTACTCTATATAAAATACCGTATAGCATGCTGCAAGATGCAAGCTGATTTTCAACTCATTCAAGGTCAGAGCATCCAAAAAACACCCAATGGAATATATATATATATATATATATATATATATATATATATATATATATATATATAGAGAGAGAGAGAGAGAGAGAGAGAGAGAGAGAGAGAGAGAGAGATTAATATAATTTTGTTTATCTATTAATAATCCATGAACTGTGGTTTATAAATGTTCAGCAGACAGCAGGCATATGAAATGAGCCAAGCCATGGTTGCTATCACTTATTTTACAACGTGTTTTTGCTGCAGTATTTGAATCCAGTTTAGCTTGAATATTGATCCTGAGCACAAACCTCAAGGAGCTGATATTCTATTCTGGGCTACAAGCTATTTCAGGTCTGCTTTAGGAAGCAGCACCGCTCAGATGATTTGTTGGGTCTTTACTTAAGCAGTGCTGGCCATTGATATATCTTATTTTTTTCTTATAATTGTAATTATTATTGGTCGAATATATGAAGGTCTTTACCCTTAATGCAATTAGTATCATACATGATTCATGAAAAAATATAACTACCTGCACCTATATATATATATATATATATATATTTTTTTTTTTTTTGTAAAAAAATATATATATAAACTTGGCAAGAAAGAACAATAGTAAGTCACGCAGCACAGGAAGAGGAATAAAAACAATTGAATAATAGGAAGGTCAAAGCGAGCGTTGCCTTATCCTTTCTGATAACCACTTTAAGCATGCTGTGTGCACTTCTTCCACTTACTGGAAACTGGAGCCATTACTCACACAACAGATTGTTGCTTTGCTTTTTTTTTTTTAATAAAGTTACAGTATCTGATAGATCCTAACTACAGTGATAGTAAGAGGATTGGATTTCGGATAGATTTAGCAGATAAAAAAAGCCTGATTTCTAACCAGCTGACCAACATGCATCTTAAGGTACTTTTCTTTATTCAAAGGTGGAGTGTTAGTAAAATGTCCCTAAATTCAAATGAAATGTTGAGCCTGTACTGTGCTGTATGGCACGCGACTACCCTTGCAGTCACTGGACTCATGAGAAGACATTGTAAACCGGATTCACTGATACTTAATAACTATCTGATTCATAGCAAAGTAGAAAACCCTGGATATTCATCAGGAAACATGTTTTTTCCAGTCTGCGTTTTAGTAGACTGTAGCAAATCACGTGAACAGGAGGGGCATTTATTTATCATCAAAAGTGGCACTTGTGTAAATGCATTATTGATTCAAGCAATCAACAGCAATCCCCTGGACATGGCTGGTTATTTTCTGGCAATGACAGATACGGGCCAGGCTGGTGACAGAGCCGGGCGCTGTTAATCTGGTACATACAGCCACTAAGTGTGGTGGAGTTCAGATAGATAGATAGATAGATAGATAGATAGATAGATAGATAGATAGATAGATAGATAGATAGATAGATAGATAGATAGATAGAACGATAGATACATTTCTTCCAACTTAACATTCGTTGCCTTACATATACAGTAACGACATGCTGATTAGAGGATGTGCCCACCATTGTTCTTGTATTTGATTGTGATATCGTGCAGCGCTTTGATTATCTGCATGTGCCTATGATAATCAGGAATGACTCAATGGGGATGATAAATTAATTGTGAACCAGGCCATTAATGCCTTCATTAATTTCAACAATAAAATACGAGATTTACATATTTATGAAATCGGGAAGAAAATCTCCCACAACGTATAGCCTTGCATAATAACCCCAACAGACTGGTACAGAAGAACTGAGTCTGAGATAAACTGATGAAAAATAATTGGGATTGTGAGAAGTGCACCCTCCGTCTCGTGGGAGAAACAGGTCAGGTTAGCTGAACTAAAGAAGCACTGTGCTGGTTTGAAAAGCAGTTGCGATAAACTGTAACAGCAGCCTGGAATTGAAAACATGTAGTTTATTCATACAGCTCCAGGAGGGAAAACAAAAGAAAGCTATCAAACAAAGAAAATAAAAACTGTGAAAAACTGTTAATTTTTATAATTCAGAGAGGTTTAAAAAAAATACCATTAAATGTGTGGCAGGGCGTAAATACGTGTGAAAATGTAAGTTTGGCAGGGATGGGGTTAATTCTGTCCCTGCCAACAATCGGTATGGCCATTCCCTAATTAGGTAATTGAGTGCTAATCAGGGAATGGCCACATGTATATAGGGGAGAGAAAATCATTTGTTTGGTAGGAGGAGTTTAGATGAGTATTTTTAACTGTTCAGTGAAGGCAATTGTCCAGCCTGAATAGTAGTATTTCAAGTATATCTATTGTTTTGTGTGAACTGTTTATTAGGGTTAGGGTTATTTGACGCAGAAAGATTTACACATTAAGTACATTGTAACTATGCACAATAACATGTAATTATGTGTAAGTACACATGTATTTCCCCTGTAACTACCATGTAAATACACAGTAATCAGAGACACTTCATGTAAAGTGTTGCCGCGCCCCTCTTGAAGTGGAAATCCTGAGCTGAGTTCTGCAGAGATTGAGGATCAGGGAGGCAGGAGAGTGACACACATCCAAACAGCCCTGCTTTGTACTTTTCTTTTTTAATGTGTCCCTGCTGTACTGTCACTGTTGGTACATTAACCCCTATCGATTCTGCCTGTTCCAAACATATGCAAGCCTAATGACTGTTGATCTCGCCTGATCTGGCTCTGTGTTTATTGCCTGCTCTGTTAATTTAACTTTCATCTCCAAAGCCTCAGAGGGGAGAGCAGGATTCAATTAAAGACAGTGGGGAAGTGGAGGTGCAAGAGTACTGTAAATGAAAACAAACATTATAAAGACATATCAGTCATTTGTCAGCATATTTTCAAGGATGCACACACTCAATAACAAATGCAGAGAGACTCTCCATGCACCAATTAGAATTTTAAATGCGCTTGTGTAAGCAGGATCCTGTGGTGCTGGATGTGGACAAATTTGAACCAATCCCATCAGGCTTTCTTTTATAATCTCAGTGGTAGCACCATCAGCAGACCACAGCATTACCAACAATGCCAAACAATGGATTTGGAACACACTGCACAGCGATCCCAATATTGTAAAACACTGGTACTGATCTCAATTGGAGTGCATGTGACTTTTCAGCCTAAATGTATATATTGTATAAGCCCATGTTGATTACAGTTCTACCACGTTTCCGGTCAAATAAATAACAGAGAGCAACACTAACTGACAGAACAAACCGACAGGCCTGAGCTTGTTTCACATTTTAATGAGAGTTTATCCTTGGAAACAGCAGAGACAGGTTTTCAATGTCTGCACTGAGTTTCTATAGAAGGGATGATGCGGTCCCACATACTAGAATAGGTGTACAGCAAATAGATTCAGTTTGGAGCGTTGACTTCAAAAGCCTTGGCTCTAGAACGTCATGCTAAAGGGATTTTCTTGGACCTGCTTCACCAGCTCCTTATCCAACCCCAACTCTCCTCAGGAGCAGCATGGCCAGTTGAAATCCAACAGATCACCAGCTCTGACCAGCATACACCACTGCCATTCCTGGATGTCCCATTAGAGATGGGCAGCTACAATGTCATCAGGCATATCCAGATCCTTGTATCTGTTCGAAAGCCATTGTTATGCCAACAGCCAGTGTTTCTTCAGGGTAATATACTGGTGTTATACAAATGGCCTCCCAGTGTTATTTTTTTCACACCGGAGAGCCCCGCTACACAGAAACCGAACAAACAGTGAAGTGTAAACGAGGTTAATGAGAATTTCCTGCATTTGACCATTTCAATCTCAGCAGTGCCCCCAAGGCGGTCTTCGTTTAAAATAGGTCATCCTTTTCCTACTCTGCCTCTATCAGACAGACACAAAATGCAAAGAAATAAACTGCATGCTGGTTTCCAGGAGCACAGTAAAATCAGTAGCTATGTGGGGCAGAGTGACAGACTTGTACTGAGTGGTCACAAACTAATATGAACAGCCAGCATTGATTGTGTATTGAACCCTAGCAATGAAATACCACTAACAAGTGTGTTGTGGAAGTTAGGAATACAATTATTATGTAGTTTAAAATCACTAGAAATGCTTTGCAACTGCAGAGAGAGAGAGAAAGAGAGAGTCTTCATGTCTGTTTCTTCCTATAAGCTCTAGTCCTTGCCTGTGTGTTATATTTGGAGTAGGAACTTTGCATTTCTGTAATGTGTGCATGTTTCAGTGAACTCCCCTTAGGCTGACTGTGACTCTGGGTTCACCTGACAGTCTGTTTTCCCAGCGCATTCATGTACCTGCTACCAGTCTCTCTTGTTTTAGAAACAAATTAAATACTACAACTACCAGATTGCATTATGATGCAATTTAAAAGAAGAAAAAAAACTGTCCCAATCTGTCCCAGTTAAACAGGCTGTCTCACTAACCCCTCGCTCCCTAAGTATATTTTATCTTGAAAGTACATTGAACATCCACCGGTAAAATATATAAAATAGGACCAAGCTTGGCATTTTACACTGAAGAGATTCGCACACACACTGAGATGTTGGCTCTCACGAATTCTCCTTATTTTAATGCCAGCTGATCAACTGAATAGATCCCACTACACCTGTGTCCTCACCGGATCCACCCTGTATAGTCCAAGCAGCAGTGATCACCGTGCTGCCCCCTGGAGGAAAGCATGCCTTCTGTACATTATAACACAAGACATGGGGACTTTCTGGCACTCTTACGACACTTTCATTTCTTAAGTGTCAGGTATTATGTTGCTCCCTCGTGTTTAGCTCCCTGCATTTTACACTCCCCAGTTCCGTTGCTGTTCTGTACGTTTGACCAGACATCTTGCTCTAAACACTCAGCCTTTCTACAGACAGAATCAAAAAGCCAGCCCTGACGCTTTGCACCACAGTGCATAGTGCTCTCCTCTTCATGAGCAGGGCTTTAAAACAGCACATCCTGTTAATTGTGTCAAGAGCGTCCACTGGGGAAATAAGACGCACTTTACAACATTTCTTTCACATAAATACTCCCACCTCGTTTTGCCCAATTAGCAAAAGCCCATTGTGCTTTACGTACAGCATGTGGCCAGGGTCCTCAAAGCAAATAAAGTGTCAGTTCTGAGACGTCCCGAGAGCACGGAATGGGAAATGTGCAGCTTCCTAAATGTTTTACTGACCGCCTGAAACTCGTAATACTCGAACGGTTCAGAACATATCACTCAGCAACATCTGTTATAATCCGGGATGTACCGTATTGCATCAGCCGCTATTGCAACACACTGTCTCTGTCCCTTTTGTCTGAAAATAATAACATATTTTTTTAACTTGTGCATCTCTGCAGGGCTAACTTTTAAAAGCTAAAAAAAAATCATATTGTTCCAATAACTCTTAGTCTCAAGAGTCTTATTTTCTCTTCTTTCACCTGAAAACTGGATTTGTGAGGCTGTTCCCTAATGTAGTGCCCTCTGTTACCTGAAAGGACTATTGCATTTTGTTCTGTCTCCCATCAGCTGAGCTTATAATGACAATGCTTTTAAGGTTTTAAGCTTTTAAGTCCTGGTCTACAGTTATCTTCATTTTTCTCCTGTTCCAACGCAGTCTCGGCTAATACAAACCCAAGAGCATCTCTTAACAGAAGGCAGGAGAGGTAGAAGAAAAATCTATAAAGTGACTCAGCTGAGCTATAAATTCAGCATCAAGAGGGCTTATTGAGCGGAGATGATATACATTCCTCATGGTCGAAGGACAGTACCAGTGAAATGTGTTATCAGATTGACTGTAGGTGAGCCTCGAGAATCAGATTATTTAGCAGTTTGCCACTGCTGGCCTAACAAGCTACTGAATCACTGAATCCCTGGGGCTCAACTTTATAGTAACAAAAATATAGGGTACATTCATGAAGGGGTAACACTTTCCATGAAGTGTTCCATAGCAGTTACTAAATAAAGGTGGACTTGCACATAATTACAATGTTATTGTGCATAGTTACAATGTACTTAATTTTTTTTTTGCATGCTATAACCCTAATCCTATCCCTAACTCTAACTCTAAACCTAACCCTTTTCTGATACAATTGTGTACTTACATATGTCATGCAAAATTTACACATTAAGTACATTGTAACTATATATAATAGCATTGTAATTCTAAGTTACACAGGTATTTGCTAAGTAACTGCTATGTAAATACACAGTCATTTACTTCATGTAAAGTGTTAGCGGAACCTTTAAGGAATTTAAACTAACTGGCTTGTCAAATCCTTCTTTCAGATAGAGCAGAGTACACAGAAGAAAGATATTTAACACACTGACAATGCCAAAGGAACAGCGAATCTGAACACGACTGCAGCTTTAATTAAAAACAAAGGACAGTGAGCTGCTTGCCAGGCGCTGGTGTGCAGACCGCTGAGGATTCATTCTGTGAGCTGCTTTGTTCCTTCTCTTCTGTAACTGTGCTCAGGATGTGTGAAGGCATTTCATTTTGAAAAGCCGTTTCTTAATTAGCTTTTTTGTCTCGTTAATTATTTATAAGATGCAGTAAGGAGTTTCATTAAGGAATATTTATGTTGCGTTAAAAATAAATATGAATTGTGTTTTTAGATGTAATTGTGTGTTGGTTGCTTTTCTTATCTTTTCAGCTCTATATTCATGCAACATGTGTTTTACTGTATTGTATTGTATAGTATAACAAAGAAGAAGCCAATATACAATGAATGACCTCCAACTGTTGTGTATAAATTAGGAATAATGCATGAAGTTTCAATGAGATATACCACCTTCTCTGCACTTCATAATTAGCAGAAACCTCATGAAATATTAAAAGAAAAATATGAGACACAGCATGGCTCTATTGGACCCCTGAACAGCCTGACTTGCTGTGGGCTTTCCTTTGTCACAATCCTTTAAAAGCCTCCCGATCAGATGTATCGGTTTTTATCCCATTGCATTGCATTAGCCAGCAGCAGCAGCATTCCGGTATGTGTAGATAGCATGTGCTTCCTGCTTTTAATGAGCATTTGCACTAATCTAACAGCATGAGTCTGTCAGCCATTGAAACAATCACAGCAGTCAGCAGCATGGATGAGAAGGGGTTACTAAAGCAAACAGCAGTTTCATTTTAATAAATAAAATTAGGATGCCGGTAATCTCTGGATCTCACAGAGTCACGGTGGCTTCCTCAGTCACGGGTTCACCAATAATTTAATTAACTAGTTCAAAAAAAGTTTAATACTTATAATACATCATAATACATGTGTTTTAATTCAGACCAGGAGAAATGAGGCAGAGAGAACATCCCTCGACTCCTCAGTGATTTATAGAGAAACAGCTGAGCCTGCATGAACTTAAATGACACTCCAGTGTCAAGTTCACCAGACGACCTGTTTTACTGTGAATTGACAGCCATCACTGCAAGCCCATCTATAGTTATTAAAGTCTTCCAAATAAGCGGATTAAACAGTCGGTGTGGAGCGGAAGTTTCATGTGTCGAGGTAGCAGACTCCTCTGGGCAGTATATACTGTAGGGCACATTGTCAGAGCAAGGAGCTTTAACTCATTTGAATATTCAAATATATATTCTGGGGATTAAGGATGGCTTCAGTTGTTGCAGCCTCTTGGCCCAACCCTTTCGTAGATTAAGAATTCTGCATGAGCTCTTGCCTTTCCATTCAATTCAATAGACTGAGATACTAATTCATTACATGTCCTGTTGAAGTATCACATTTCCATGGCTGTCCCAGGGGAACAGGATTCCCAACAGTCCCTTTGAGCCCAATACAGGATTTCCCTTTTTTAATCAACTGTACTCCTTTGTTAAATCAAAATGCGATTTTATTTTTCTAATTCTGCAGGAAACAGTACATCAGACGAATATTTTCTGTTGCGCTACAATGTAGCCTAGTGTTTAGTTTTTTGTTTTCTTTTCTCGTTGGCCATTCGTAAATTGCATTTTGTGAAAATAGTCATGGTTGTGTAAGACGGTGTCTCACGATCATGTGCATTATAGTGCTGAGAAGAAAAGGTCCTGTAATGGGACAGTGAGCAGATGGCAGATGCATAAAAAAGAAATAATATATATGGCTTTTCTACCTCTTAGTGCTTTCAATCTTTGGTCTAGGAGATCCCATCAGTGGTAATTGTAACACAGTGAAGTAAACCATTATTACATACAGTGCAGAATATTCAGAAGAACAAACAATGAACGGTCAAAATGGATACAAATGTGGGTGAAAAACAACAGAGAGATATGGAGGCTATCTAGCATTTCGTTTTTTTAGAAGTCGCTGGTTCTGGAATGACTCACCAACCACTGGCCCCTACAACACAGTACTACAATTGTGTGAGCAAAGATAAGCATTACATTTACAAGCCATCCCCTCTCTGTGTGACTTCTTTACTGACAGCACAGAATTTGCTGAAGTACAAAAACTGGGATTTGAAAAAAGTGGCAGTGAAGTTACTCAAATTTCGAGACTTGGCCAAGCATAAAATAGACATTTCAAATGGAATACATGAACTTCAGCTGCGTCTTGATTAGAAAAATCTGGAAGTGATCACCAGTGATCACCAGTCTCAGAGCTTCACTGACAAGAAAGTCTACAAACTACAGTCAGCACATCATTGAATTGGAGGGTGGATGTTCTAGATCACCAGCAACATCAAAGCAGACCTTGAGAGAAATACTTGCCTGGCCAGGAACCTCGCTAATTACTCACAGAGGACCAACAGCGATGGCAAAACTATAAAATATGCATGAGACATGAATAATTTACAGCGAAGTAAAAACAAGTCCATTAAGATTAGGAATTGTATTGTAAGGGATCTTTCTGATCAGGTCAAAATACAACTTAAAAGTACCAGAGAAAAGCCAGGAAAATCTAATTCGAGATGCTTTGAATTAGAGATGATAAAGAAGCATCATTCTGATGTGTTTTGTGTCGTGTTTTTTTTTTTGTAGCACATATTACCCCATTCTTTGCTTTGACTCCAGCTTTGCCATCGGTAATGGCAACACTTTTCAAGGATTGAAAAATGGGACAAATCACCAAGACCAGGGCTGGCTCTGGAGTGTGATTAAATGTGTATGCAGCTTTTGAAGGAGTCAGGGTTGGTTTGTTCAGAATGAAAATTCATCTTTCATGCTGTAAACTTGCTACTTAATGTATGTATGTTCTTTTGTCTACTGCAGTGAGATGCTTATGTGTGCATGTATAACTCATGTAGCCAAGCAACCAGGGAGAAACAAAGACAAGCTAGCTGTAAAAATGTAGTTGGGTCTGTGGAATTGCTTCTCTGCATGCATTTCCAAAGTCATCTCGTCGTTGCATTTCCATAAGGCACCTTGTGGCTGATCAGGAGCCTTACACATGAAGAGGAGGCAAAGAAGATGAATACCTGACATGAAGTCATATCGAGTGCTTTCTATTTAACAGACTACACACCTGCTGGACAATGAAAGGTGAGGGTCAGGCAAGGGGCACGCTGGAGTCCCGGGATTTCAATATGCCTTCCCAGGACCCCAGAAGATCCCTGTCTTTAACCTTATCTGGTTGTTTTAATCCATGTGGGTAATACAGCAGCGCAAGTAAATTAAAATTAGTTAAGTCCTGATGCAATATTACTGCATTTTGGTCTTGAAATCAGGGTTTTGGATTATTTCCCAGTAAAGACGGTAACTGTGTATATTTCCATTTATCTTACTTACGCAGTTTTCTGATCTGACAGTCAGTATATTTCCAGGACTCTGAGTGCTGTGTTGACTAGTTCTAGAGAAATAAAATTCTCATAGAGAGGATGTGTAGAAGTGCCTTTCATTCTATTTATGGAATAAAATGAAGATGTGGAAAATATCTTTCTAAGTTGATTTGCCCACTCACCACAGTCTAAGTGCTTATGTGTTGCCTCACATGGCCTGCCACGCGTCGTGTTAAAATAACTGCACTGTTCTGTCATCCCAGGAGAAGCACTGTGGCCTCTTCATCCTGGAATATCAAATTGACTCCTTCCAATTGTTTTCTGCAAAGCAATGGCTTGGTGCTGACTCTGCAAGGGCTCCTTTAAAACATTTGCCAGCACATCCTGTTTTTGAAATCCAGGCATCACCGGGGAGGATTTGGGAAACATGAAGGGGTCACATATGCTATGCAGCATAATTGGAGCATTCAGAGTCTAAAATGTACAGACAGATGATAGCTTTAAATGGCATGGTGTACTTGTAATGCATGTCAGATATGACCCTGAACAGCTGGTCGAACACTCAGTAACTCAGCTTTTTATCTCTCCCGTACAACAGCTGTTACCTCTTGTTTTCAGGAAGCCCTGCTGTAATGAATTACGCCTGGTCCCCAATTAGATCATTTTGACATTTCTGAACACAACCCCTTTCTTAGCAGTGTCACGTTGTTGCACAGATTACAAAAGGTCGAGAATTTCTTTCAGTAGCTGCTTTCTTAAGAAAGAAAAGCAACACAGTTATTTTCCTGAAAACAAAAAAATAAAAAAATAAAATGTTGGATCCGTTATACATTCACTTCAGAATACAGCTCGATTAAAATACATCAGAGGAAAATGGGTTTAAGTAAATACATGGATAATTCAGAATACAGCTAGATTAAAATACATCAGAGGAAAATGGGTTTAAATAAATACATGGATAATTCAGAATACAGCTCGATTAAAATACATCAGAGGAAAATGGATAATACATGGATAATTAAAGCAAACCATGTGCTTTCAGTGGTGTGGTTCTTACTATTCATGAGTTAGTTTTTCAATCACATTTTAATAGCAGGGCTGCATGGTAAGGGTTTAATTGAAATGAAGGAATATACCATGAATAAAAAGGTTGCATTGTACGCTATACATACCAAGAGGGGGTAACTATACTGCCCATGTGTTTCAAGAGGTTAAATGCCCCTGTGATTAATAATCTGATGATCTGCATGTGACAAAAGACTGTGTACTGCTAATGGAAAACAATAATGAGACAAAAAAAAAACAGGTGACATGGCAGAGAGGTCAAAGTGATAAGAATTCAAACTGCTGATACACCCTTTGAGAACTACTAGTCCACCGGGGCCTGGGAATAATAGTGTTTGAAAAAGTATATAAATGTACCAGAAAAGAGTTAGGGTTAGGGTTAGGGTTAGGGTTAGGGGGGTCAGTGTTAGGGTTAGGGTTAGGGTTAGGGGGGTCATTGTTAGGGTTAGGGTTAGGGTTAGGGTTAGGGGGGTCAGTGTTAGGGTTAGGGTTAGGGTTAGGGGGGTCAGTGTTAGGGTTAGGGTTAGGGTTAGGGGGGTCAGTGTTAGGGTTAGGGTTAGGGGTAGGGTTAGGGTTAGGGGGGTCAGTGTTAGGGTTAGGGTTAGGGTTAAGGTTAGGGGGGTCAGTGTTAGGGTTAGGGTTAGGGTTAGGGTTAGGGTTAGGGTTAGGGGGGTCAGTGTTAGGGTTAGGGGTAATTTTCAGACAATACATAGCTCCAAAAAAGGCACCAAAAACCCCACGATTAATCCTTTTAAGTCCTAGCCCTACCTACTCTTCATGCTGTAGTGATAGAACGCGTAGGCGGGGCTGGCAGAGTTGAAAGGTTGAATGCTCTGAATGGAATGAGGTAGGCTGTTAGTCCTGGCATTTAGGATTCTCCAGTCAAGCTCTGAGCCAGGTAAAGGATGATTTAGAGAAACATAAAACAGATGTGGATCAGCAGAATCCTATTTTGTATTTATTTTGTAATCAATGCTTTAGTTTACTTTCATTTTAAAAATGGAAAGCCACTGATTAAAAATGAATCAAAGTGGAACACCATGGGAATGACAGCTAATCCGTTGGAATGTGTAGGACTCCTTGCTTTCAATCATTATATGAAAGCCTTGTATTATTGATGTGCAACGCAGTCAAGAAGTTCCATCAATACATTTTAGAGTTATTCCATTTAAACTTGCATTTTCTGGCCTTTTCATTTTTCTTTCATTTTATTCATTTGAAGTGTTTGCAATTCTTTCTTTCTTTCTTTCTTTCTTTCTTTCTTTCTTTCTTTCTCAAGGTAGACTGCTAGTTATTTCTACTGCTGACTGGTGCTAATGATTTTAATGTAACCTCAGGAGCAGCTTCCTAATCACTACCACACAATCAGAGTGAAGGACATGAGTATCTAAACAAGTCACCCGGAGACGAGAGACTAACTGAGACCCCGCCTGGAGCGGGGATTGATTTCATGAAGTTTTCATAACGATCACCGCCGGCAGGCTATTGAACATTTCTCTAATGATGGCAATGCTGTGTGAGGATGATCAGTTACCATGCAGGACTGAGAGGGAACCACTATTATAAAGTATATTGGAAAACTGAGTACAACAAGGTAAACAACACTTTTAAATTAAAATTGAGAGAAAGAGAAGACGTGCTGATTTGTACACAGCGACTGTAATTGCGGATAAAGGAAATGAATAATCTGAGAAAGATGCTTTGTGTGTTGAAAGCATTGGCTTAGACCAACCATTGATGCAATTACTGTATAGTATCAGGGTAACAAAGACTACCAAAGCATTGCTAAGCCTTCACTAAAGCACTCCAGGCTCATTTGGTTGCAGTATTCCCAAGCTGAGGTGTAATGAATTAAGCTCATAGCACAGCCTGAAAAGGTTGGCCAATATGCTACCCTGACAGTGGAAAAGTTGGGTACTGAGGTCGTAAAACACAGTACTCAAAGCAGAGAATGCCAGGTGTGCATGGATAGGAATTGAACTTTGCTTTTTAGCAATTTTCTAAACTGTCAGGGTACTGTTTTACACCATACTGTACAGTATGTGTGTAACAGGGTGGAGGCTGGGCTTGAACTGGTGAGTGCCCATACTCAGTGATGAGGAGTGCTTACTGAGCTTTTAAACTCACCTGAGTCAGGGTAAACCCCCATAATGTCAGTGCATCACACCACACTGTTCATTACAGAGGTATTCCTACTGTCCCTTGGCATTTCCCTAGTCCCATAGTACTTTACTTCCCGTCACAGGTTAGAGAGGGATCTTTAACATTTTAAATCGACTGCAGGGCAATGGATACATTGTAATCAATTACCGAATTTGTTAAATGATGAATCTAGCCAGGGCAGGTTGTGTTCAATGCATCCCCTTCAGTCACTGCATGCACTGGGAGTAGAAGACTGACGATCCAGGCATGGCGTGAACGGACAGAGAGAAATCTACGAGGGAAGCGGGTAGCAGAAACACTCAAGAAATCTGAGCTATCTTTGATATTACAGTACTTTAATAAGCTTTTCAAACACAGTTCTGCTGAGTATGTGTCATAAAGCATGGGCCACCTTCCAATGGCATTACGAGTTATGAGTTACAGCGTCAGGCACCCGTCTGAGTGCCCCAGTGCATCCCATCACTCTCATTCATCAGAGCTTTAGTGGAGATAATGAAAGCAGATCGATGGAAAGAAAAAGATCTAGAGCCCTGCTATGCAATCCCTTTCAAAGTAAATGCTAATTGTTTCACCATTATCACCTGAAGTTCTAATATATATAACTTCAGGCGATAATGGTGAAACAATTAGCATATATATATATAAATATATATCAAATGCTGCCCTGCTAAACAGGTCTCAAAAGCTCTTTAACATGACAAATTTGACAGTTCCCTTGAGAAATTCGAACCGCGCTCCTCTCAAGTCAATCATTCAAAAACAGTATCATTTCAGACACCTTACATAGCACTAACACTGTCAATAGGGCATAGGTCGGCCACAGGCTGCCAAGGCTGAACCAGTACAAGGTATTGCAAGGTACAGTAGATGTCTAATTCCTTCAGTGAAGTTAGAAGTCTAAGGCAGAGTCTGATCTACAGAATGGCCCCTAGGGGCATTACTTTACTGTACCATGTGGTTAGAATTTCTCACATTCTGTCTTGCCAATCGTTAACTGGGAGCTACAGCTTTTATACGTTACAGAATACATGCTAGGGATGCTGGGTAAAATAAACGGACAGGTCGTTTACACAAAAAGTGGTTTGAATGGATTTTCCTGCCATGCTTTTTCACACGTCTCGTTAGCAAGATGAAAAAGGAGAAGCTGCTCTGACAAACACAAAGCCAGTGCTGTAGAGCAACAGTGGTTAATAATGGGAACCATTTCATTCTGCAAGAAGAGCTTTGGGTTTGTTTTGTCATGAAAGAAGAAAGAAGAGATCATCTCATCGTGATACGCAGTCATCTGAAGTGTTATGTGAACCTGAGATCTACAGCGAGCATCAGAATATGTAGCCTTTCCATGCAGCTAAAGGGTATATAAGGACCTTTTCATTTTATTGTGTTACATGTTCCCATGTGTTGCTACAACTGATTACGTAAGGTGTGTGTTGTGTTAATAATTTTTTTTAAAATATTTTGACCACTTTTTTAAGCTTTTACATTGCATTCCCTGCCTCAAGATGGCTTCCCATGTACCCGCATGGACCTCTCAGAACTACATTTCCCATCCTCCTCCTGCTCACATATGTAACTCAGATGGATTTACCAGTGACTGGTGGCCATCTTTGACTATTTCTCAGGTGGATTCTTAAGTTGTCACCTTATTGTACATACATACATACATACTGTAATCAGCCGGCACTCACGGTCGTTCGTTTGCCCCTTTGAAAGCAGACCCAGGACACCAGAAATGGAGTTTAAGTGCTAACTCGCTATTTTTTAATACACAAATAAAACACAAACAAAAATAAACACCTAGCTCCTTGTTGGAGCACTGACTACACGGCAGGTTCCTGACTAGCTCGCAGGACGGCTAAGCCGTTTACCTGCCAAGCAAACACAAATCACCGCACTTTTCTTTTGACTGCTCGGAAACAGAGCACACCTTCTGTCTCCTTCTACTCAGCAGCCCCGTACAGACAGGCTGCACGTCTTAAATAACCTGCATCTGGCATTAATTTACAATAGTTACCAGGTGCGGGTGATAATTAAACAATAAACAATTAGCAAATTATCAAACAATTAAACCAAAAATGCATACGCACATGTTTTATGCAGGGAGGATATTAACCCCCTCCCTGCTGTGTTACAATACATACATTCATACATACATACATACATTTATACATACATACATATATACATACATACATATGCATGGTCATAAAGGGGTGCTGTATTTCTGGATGGAACTGAATCCACACCTATTTCTAAAAGAGGCTTTCTTGAGGAGTTAAACTTCAAAGGTTAAATGGAATTCAAGAAATGGTGACCCAGTGTTCAACTGACACTCTAACCGTTAAATCAATAACCTGAAAATACGCGAGATAACGGGATCCGAGTGTGCAGGTAGATTAGGAATGCTATTGACAGGTGTCAGCGATGCAGGGGCTCAGCACAGCCTGACATTGTGTAAATCATCTGAGGACTGCCATTAACAGGGGAGTATAAGGGACACAGAGACACATTATCTGTGATGGAATCTACTAAACTGTGAAAAGTACATTACGGCTATAGCATTAAAAAGACATATCTCCAAGAAGATTAATGTAATGGACTGCAGACTTTTTTTTGCAGATTGTGTCAGTTCAGGAGTGCATCTTTAATCTCTATTGCTTCATTCAGAGCCAGAGCTGGTGTCAAAAGAGTAAAATGACCAACAGGCGGTCAGATTATATGCTTTGTATAAAATTAAGACTTTCTCTCTTTATAAAGTAGACGCGTGCCTGCATGCTCGCTGTTCAGTTTCGGTGCATATGGCTCAAATTAGGACTGAACAAAAGTTTTTTTTAAAATAAGTTCCTCCTTTTGACGTTGATTAGATAGCGCCACGGTCTCTCTTCATTTCAGTAAAGCCCCCTTCATCTCAGAACGGGTACCGGTAACGGAGCTGCGTCTGTAATAGTTTCCCTCAAACGCACTGTGGAAATACATCACCTGAGAATGAATAATGAGCTTGTCAACCACAGGCTGCCCATGATTGTTTCATTATGTTCTGAACAAGACGTCCTGTCTTTGTGTTTAATTGCACTGCTGACAAGAAGGGTCTAAAAACTCAAAATATCTCACACTACCTCCCCCAGTGCTATCAGTCATCAACATGGCTCAGTGTTAATTTTGCTCATTTAAAGATATGTCAAAAGATAATTAGTTCACGCAAAAGAACACATGCTGCACCCCCAATGTATTTTGCTGTCCTGTTGACTTTGTGCTAATTCAAACACATGTCCATTCACGCTGTCATTTTCCAGGGTGCTGGAACCACATGGCCTCCACTTTACTACATTCTAGATCCCCAAAAATGGAACTGCAATAAATGTACCAAAATCTATTAAATGGAGACAGGGCCTGATATATATTTTCCATAATAAATCAGTACTATATATTTAAAGTATAGCAGTATTTTACATGAAATACTGCTATTGAGGACATGAAAAAAAAAATGTAAAAATGGTTATGACTATATCACAAGATAAATTATTTCAAATTTCAAACCATCATGTCGAGATCCCGAGATCAATTATCACAGGAACTCGACATAAGAGTTTTTTATTTGGATTTCTTTTCCATGTCCTCAATGAGCCATCGTAGTATTTCATTCAGCTGTGGTTTACTGATCAGTAAAGTAGACCTCCTGTTGTACTTTGCTTGAGTTTTTTTTTACTCTTCTCGTCAGCTTGAACGCTCCAGGGCGCAAATAAAAAAACAAACATTGGCTCAATAAAAACAATTACATTTGCCAGTAGATTTGCCAGTACTGTACATAACATTGATAAAATGAGTGTCAATAGTGATTGTAGATGTACTGTACGTAACATTGATTGTAGTGACACTGAAGGCTTTCTAACTATGACTGTCAGAGGTCATTTCTCTAAGGCATATAAGATCAATATTATATTTTTATATATTACTGCACCTTTAAGTATTTTTTTGTGATACTGTAAAAGCGCTTGAATCATATCATATTTCTTCATAAATAAAAATGCATTTATGCATACTGTGTACAATTTTGAATGCACATTTAATAGGATTGCCCTCAGCTGTAAAAACAAAGGCATTTCTAGGATACTGTCACTGGGCAGTCAGATTTTTCCAATAGCTGCCAGCAGCACTGTTATTGTTGGACAGGACAGCTTTCCATTCTAGTGTCTTAGGTCAGGTCACATTGTGGCCTTAGCTTTGCCTCCATTATGTAGTCAACAAGGACCTTGAGGATCACAAAGCCACCCTTCATTACTCACGAGTACGGAGCAGCAGAGTGAGATCCACAGAACGTCTCCACGGACTAACTGAATCCCGCAGGGGAGGAGGGTCAGGAGATGACAGCCAAGCCTTCACTTCAATCACAGCCACTTTACAAACGGGTTACAGTTTTCCTGTGAAACTCAAGCACCAGGAAGGTCTTGGCGGCTGGTGCCAATCCGGTTCAGCAGATAATGCCCTGACAAGCGTGGCACGTGCATTCAGATTAGTTGAGCACTTAACTGTATGAAATGTGGCAGCTTGCCTTTCAGATCGCAGTGTTCCTATTACTCTCCTTGTAATCTTCTTAAAAGACAGTGGGATTAGTATGCACCAAGATAGGATGTTCCTGGAGTGCTTTGGAATTATAGAATTTGGAATGTTGGAGCTGAAATGCAAGCAGGGCTGGGTCACGGGGGGATGCTGCATTGCTGATAACTGCACTGCTCACTATAAAAGAGCTCCATCTGCAAGAATCCATATCAGGGCATTATACTGTATTAGAATAAGACTACAAACCCTGATACAGTCTTTCATGAACAAAACCACATGTACATGTATTAATATGTATGTAGATACATCTATGAATAATACAATGAAGAATCTCAATAGAAAAAGAAATATTTCATCATCTGTGATATCAAAAAATGTATTACCTAATAACCAAAATCTCATCAGCACTAGCTACAGTATAGACATGTGCTGGTCCAATGCAGTCCTAAATATTTAAACCAATATGACTGGTGGATTAAAGACTTTGTTTGCCTTGGCACTTTGAGTACTGATACCAGCACTGTATATAAAGTCATATTTTATGCATGGGAGTTATAAAATATAGTTACTTTGTAATAAATATCTCTGGAAGCTATCTGCTGGCAAGTTCTGTGTTTTTAATGTTGTAAAGGTCAACAGTTTCTTAAAACCAGCATAGTGACGTTTCAGTTCAATTAAAAACCTGCCTTATTTTTAGCTTAAAATTTCAGTAAAACAGAAAAAAAAACACATAACATGCCCAAATGCCATTGATCCTAACTGTCTTTAACATACCGCTGTCTGAGAGTATGGACAGCACTATAGTTTCGAGCAGGTAAAGTATTAACATCACAATAAGAATCAGACAGCAGATTTTAGGGTCAGAGCTAGGTTCCGTTTCTAATGGGTTAAGATTAGGGTTATTCATGCCATCAAGTATCAAGAACATTGTAACTATGCATAATAACATTGTAATTATGTGTCAGTACAGCAAAGTAAATCCTGGCTATAAAATTAGCTTTCCTTTTGGGGTGCATAACCACCATGGGCCACTGTCCGAAGACAGAGACTTTTACAACAGGCGCCATAACTAACATTGTACTGTGGTGTTTTTAATTGTGTTCGTGAATAAAGAACAGGTTGCCATTCTTCTGCCCAACATTTATACTGCAGTACTGAAGGAAAACGAAATCCCTGTTTGAAGGCAGTCCGCGATTAAATGATCAAAAAAAAAAATATATACATTTAAATAACTGCTTTGAACTGGAGTCTGTGTGATCCCCACACTCCCTGCTGCCTCTCCCTCATAATGTAAGGGACTGGAGTCTGGAGTCCCTCTCCCAGCATGATCTGTTGTTTGTCTTTTTCTGTAAATTAAAATTGCATCCCTGTATAATCCACCCTTTATTCTCTCTGGTTTCAGTTCAAAGGCAATCATACTTTTTAAGCACATTTTATCCACAGCAGTGCACAATGGCCTTGCTTGTCTCATGCGTTTTGATGGTGCACTTTTGAGAGCAGCACAAGCAGGTAGGGATGATAATGACAGAGAGACAGACCTTTCATTTTCTAGGCCTCGCTGAGAACATTGCCTCCTAATGACAGCCTATCAAAGCTCCCTTATAGTGTCTATTAACAGTCGCTGGAGATCAGACACTGGAGATTTCACAAACGCAGACACAAACAGGAAACATGCCCTCTGTTTGCATCATTACACGAATTGTAGCAGATCCCGATTTCTCTTCTGTATGGAGTCAGGAGAACGTAAATGTATAGAATTGCACTGCAGGAAGGATTCAATCAGAAATAAAAGCACGGCTATATTTCTGTTTCATTGCAGCATTCAGTACAGCAGTACAACAGGGGATTGATGGCAATCATAAAGGCTCAGATTTGTATTTTCCCCACCTCAGTCAAAAGCAATGATTATTAAACATCCTAAATAGTGGAACTGCATGTGTGTTGACAGTGCTTTTACAAAAAACATGGCCACGTATCCAAGCTTCATAAGGGATCAAATTGAAAATAACGTCAGGCTTACTGAAGCAGCTGTTTGGATATGTTGACATTCAGCGCATGTGTGTATATACATGTATGTATATATATATATATACATGTAATGTAATAGAAGTGGTGTTGACTTACGCCATGGAAGCGCAGTTGCTAAACATGGGTCTTTTATCTCTTTAAGAGGTTATTGCTGAGTCAGTATTACTCGAAATGCTTTTATGTGTTTCAATAAGAATAGCAAAAATGACAATTTTTTAAGTTTTTTTTCTAATTTTGAGCCATTTGTTCAACCTGCTTCTCTAATTGAACTTCATGTCAGTATGGTCATGTATATCGCGTTCTCATTTCCAGAAGAAATGAAAGGAGAATGTAGGGTGAGTCATTCCTCGGTAAAATCCATGTTTTTCTGCATACTTGTGCTGCTGGCATTAAGCATCCAAATACTTTTGTATTGTTTTGCTGATGGCATTAGAATTAAAAGACAGGCAGTACCAGTTCAACTGGCTGCTTTTTCACAGCACAGCAAGTCACCAGCACTTCATTGCAATTTGTGAATAAGAATGCAGCCGGCTTTCATCCTCAACAGGTGGATGTGGCGACCAAACTCAACACAGGTCTTGGATATTGACCCGAGGCAAGCAGGCAAACCAACACCAAGCTGAGGATGTGGATTTTGTTTTCTCTTGTGATGTACAATATATACCACCTGTTCTGCAGCAAAATCCTACTCCGGAATGTCTGTGTGATCTTCTACAGGATCTCTTGATTCAAAGTGGCAGTCTATCAAAACACCCCTCATCTCCACCATCAAAGAAATTTAAAGCCATCCACCAAATTTGGGAAAATCTCCTACAGTGTGGAGGGCTTCACCCTTGCTTTCACAAAGCTGCCTGACCATTGATAAGAATGGGGGACCACTTTCAATTATGATGCAGGTTAAGTGAAGACCAAGCAGCCTCATCTTTATGAACTACCCACATTCAATCTGGTGTCTCTCCATCAATCACACTTATTACTGTCAATCTTTACATTGCAATATGTTCCATTGCCGAGCTGACCTTTTAGTGATGATGTGAACACTGAAGAATTCCACTGCTGAATAATGTATTGCAAATGAAATTCATTTCAAATCCAAACCTGCATCCCCCAAAGCTGCTCTCAGCCCTTGTGATCAGAGGTGGGAGCTGCCTGAATAACAAACAGACTTTAATTAGCCATGCAGGCAGCAGACAGAAGTGTTTTTTCGCACTGAAGTACACTAGATATTTAAAAGGACATAGATTTGAGTGGTTGTGGCATGCAGTACTATTAATGTGAGGCGTAAAAAATCTTTGTATGCAGGTTTGTATGCATATGCTTGAGGACTGAGCATTCCCAAAAGTATACATGAGCTACTCAACACAGCATACAATTTGTTGCCAATTAGGAGGAAATTCAGACTGTGGCTGAGCCTCAGTTAAACATACATTTTAAAATAACAATATAATACAATTAGGTTTATTTGATCTGTGGGGGCAAAACATATTAAGAGTCTACCTACTTTCTTACATAAAATATTACTTATGTATTGGGGAATTGACATAATATTGTGAATTAGAAATCCCACTGGGACGACAGTTATGCAAGGCCAGGAGAATTGCTGGCATTAGCAGCATTTAGATGATAAATACTCAATCAGACCCAAACCAGCATGTTGCATGGATACCAGCGTAAACAGAGCTGACTCAATCAGCAGACACATAGGCAGTTCTGCACTTAGCAGAGAAGTAAAACAAAGAGAGGTCAGAGTTCTAGTCGTGGGTCAGAGCCATGTAACATACACCGTACTGTGTTGACATTCTAGAATTCGCTGTGCAAATATCAGAACAATAATAATGTGGGGCAACAAAGCAGATTAATGACCCACCATACCACAAGAACCACGGGCAAACAGGCTTCCCGATTCTGTAGATCAAAGGCATGCAAACACATGCACGCTGCCCTTTCATCAATATACAATCACGGTGGCCCTCTTGACAACAATCGAGTGGGCTGGATGAACTGAAGGCACTGAGAGTCTAATTCCCTGCTTTTCTGCAGACTACACTTTTAATGCACAATTCATTCCATTATCTCTCTAGTGGTTTGAGCTAAAGACAAGCAGGCCTGATGCTGAGTTTAATTCAGAGGTGCAAACGTATCTGCTTGTACCACTAACAGATCTTTGTTGCATTTTAATATCAACACATTCATCCATGCTTTAATTATGCACAGCTATAATCCTAGACAGTTCTTTGTGGTTTATTTTGCATAAATTGTTCTTCATGTAAAGAAACAAAATACTGCAAGAAAGTTCCCCCCAGCTCAACCACTGGTGTTCCTCTTCTTGAACTCCAATAATGAGAAGTGTGCAGAAGTCTAGAATTGTGTGGGAGAAAGACCGAGCTTGGAACAGAGAGGAGCTGGAACACTTTTTTTGAAGTAGGTCAGAGCTGTGAAATATGCCTCATGATATTTTGATTAATGTTACTTAAAGTAGGGCAAGAGGTGTTCTCAATGTCCCTTCCCTTTACTGATTTAAACCATGGCAGTATATAGGATCTTCTGAGATCTGATCTGTAACCCCCCCCAATGTACAGGCTGACGTGGTAGGCAGGTGTCATCAATATAAAGCATGATTCCTCCCTGAGGAATATAAGGCATTCTTCCCGCCTTGTCTTGGAGCCGGAATGTGCATCTTATTAATGTCCTGTTTGGAATGCAGAAATCCCAGGCATTTCATTTTCTACTTAATTCTGCAGTTTGTAAAGGTTGTTTGATTGCAGAGAGTGATACCCCAGCAAACCCAAGAACACTCTTCTAAAGTAAATCCAAGATGTATATATACATATGCAGTTGACCTAGATCACATCTTGCTCACATGTGTATGTTTAAGGGCATTGTACTGCATTAATGCTCTCATTGGTATTTTACCAGTGATTCAAGGGGTGTTCAAAGTGTAGCATTCTTCTTTTTTTAATTTAAGATAAGGAATGCTGCTTTATAAAGTAAAATGAACCATGTGTAATTCAAAGACTTCACAGAACGCCCTGCAGTATTAGAATGCATTAATTACAAATCGAAATTTGTACGAGCAACTCCCTTACACCTCCAGTAACAAGCTTTCTTTCTTTCTTTCTTTCTTTCTTTCTTTCTTTCTTTCTTTCTTTCTTTGGGTGTGGCTATGGCTATGTTAAGTCTTGTGTGGTTTAATGGATATAGCCTATATGTCTACAGTGTTCAGGGAATCATAATGATTTAATCCAAGACTTAGTGGCATTGCATGTGACGCGACCCTATTCTAATACTGGCTGTGTACAGTGAGGGCTGACTCCCTTCTCAGTGAACAGCAGCACCAGCGGTTTCAAGCCCCTCACCAGATGTGAAGGGTTATAAAAAGAAAGAAATATGAAGCAAATTGCTAACAAATGGATAAATACGGCTGTTGCTATTTCCATCAATCTCTTTTGATATCCAGT